>CM064483.1:72568320-72645566 GCA_032716605.1 Paralithodes platypus
TCAACTAAATAGCTCCCCTTAATGTCAACTAAATACCTCCCCTTAATGTCAACTAAATACCTCCCCTTAATGTCAACTAAATAGCTCCCCTTAATATCAACTAAATAGCTCCCCTTAATGTCAACTAAATAGCTCCCCTTAATGTCAACTTGATTATCGTACGAATATAACTATTTCACGCTAATAAGTCATGTCCCGGCTGTCATTACGTCTGGCTTGCTCTGTGCTGTATTAATGTCTGTCAGATGTTGAATAGGGCGGGTAAGTGTAGGAACATGGTTGTATATCTCACTCAAAAAGAAGATGTGTAAATATTGCTGATACCAATTATTGATCAAAACATATTTGGTGCCAAGACATGACTTATAAGCGCGACTGTACACACATATAATTACTAGGAACTTGTCGTCTACACCTACAACTCTCACTCACCAGAGAGATTCCGTCTGATTAGTACGATATGACGAGTAATTGTATGTAATTTTGGACAAGTACAAACCCAACTGCCGTCCCCACACTCGGCTCGTACACTGGGAAAACACACACCTGTCATCCATAAGTCTGTGCTAAGTACCTTCCACAAACGTCACACCAACACGCTCAGTCACACACACACACACACACACACTTACTCACACTCACTCTCACTCTCTCTCTCTCTCTCTCTCTCTCACACACACACACACACACAAACCCATCACCCTCATCCACTTGTCAGCCATTCACACAACTGTCCTTCTCACAAACCATCAATCACACAACCTAACACCCGCACACCCCCGTCACCCATCCCATCTACCTGTCAACCCGTACAGTACCGATGCCGTCCTGTTAACTCAATTCTGGCTACTATTAGATGATTTTATTCAGCTTAGGAGGCTCTCTAGCAATAATAAGGCTTCAAGCTATGTCAACCAACCCCTTCAAATCCCACAGATCCTTCCTAAGCTGCATACTATCGTCTACTTATAGCTAGAATGAAATGTAATACACGTCGCTGGTACTCAAAGGGTTAACTTCCGATACACCTGTCCTATTCCACCCACCCACCCACCCACCCAACCACCCACACACACACACATCACCCTCGTCCACTTGTCACCCATTCACACAACTGTCCTTACACCCGCACACACCCGTCATCCATCCCATCTACCTGTCAACTTCCGATTTACTTGTCTTATTCAACTCACCTGTATAGTCCGGACTGGAGAGGGGGTTGTGGTGGGGGATCTTGAGAGAGAAGCCGCCCATGGAGCTATAGGTCATGTGGTAGGGTTCAGCGTACAGTCCGTTCTTGTCCATCTCACCGCCCGCACCCTCCACGCCCATCTAGAGGGGGGAAACATGGGCGTGATGGAGGGGTTAGTGATGGTGGAGAGAGAGAGAGAGAGAGAGAGAGAGAGAGAGAGAGAGAGAGAGAGAGAGAGAGAGAGAGAGAGAGAGAGAGAATAAGAGAGAGGAGGGTGGGGAATATAAACATAAAGAGAAAGAGAACGAGAGAGAAAGAGAAAAAGAAAGAGAGAGAGACAGAGAGAGAGACAGAGAGAGAGTGAAAGAGGGGGGGGGGCGGGGAATATAAACATATACCTGTGTAAATTAGACAAACCAAGAAATTACGAGATTGTGCGAAGTGTTCCTGAAATAAATAAATAAAAAATTAAAGTAAGCATATATATTATAAGATTCCATTATCCATTTTAAAATTAATTTAAGTATACTGTATATGGATAATCAGTATATAGTACCACTTACAAAAACATCACAAATAAATTAAACATAAAAACAACACCCAGTGCATAGACATTTCGAACTAGACCCAAATTATGCTTAAGTCTTCAATGTATAAACTCATTTTATTCGTAAGATAGTTCTTCCGCAAACATTAGTACTTTTCCCCATTATCTCCGCCAGTGGTGGCAGTGGTTCCATTTGTTTATGTGTGTGAAGGATCTCAAAATCTTATGAACAGTTAAAGATTTGTTTGTTTTTTTGTTTTTTTGCCACACGCCGTAATTTTCGAGAAGGGGTGGCCATGCAGATTAGGCGTTTGTCACGAATTGCTAGGTCAAGTTGCCCGGGCTTGACATCTACCAATAACATTTTGACAGAGAGGATTCGATCCGCCGACCCTTTGATCAGCAGCCGAAGCTCTACTGACTATGCCACGGTTCGCGACTATTATGAGATGCTAACCCCCCCCCCCATTACCTTGTCAACGGAGTCACCCCTAATGAAACCTCCCAGAAGTTATCAACAAACTGCGGGTCGCGATGTCCGTAGACTTTATTGTTTATTTCATGTTCTTTCTTTCTATCTATCTATCTATCTATCTATCTATTGCCGGACGCCTTACTCCCCTTTATGAGGGTGGCCATGCATAATTCAATAACCACCGCTCTTCAGGCTTATGCGCATGGTGGAGGTATGCCTTCTGCAGAACACTCTAAGCTTGATGGGAGGTGTTTGGTGTTGGGAGTTGGGAGTTAAATTAATTAATTAGATTATTTACATGTCGTTCTATCCATATAAATTCCACTTCTTTTTGTTACTTGTCATATTTCCTTTGTTAGTGATTTTTTAATATAACTATGTTATTAATAACACTCGCATATCTGCAACTCTCCATGCTCCTTTCCTAGAAGTGTTGCAGGGTGCCGTACAATCCAGACATTCAAATATTGACTTGACAAATATCTTGCCACAATAATTGCCAGGTGACTGATATTTAACTAGCTAATGCAGTGACCAGACAGCTGAAGGAGATATAATATATACACCATATGAGGAGGAGCACTTTATTGACTATGTTCCGCATATAGCTTCATCAGGCCAATGAAGCCTGATGAAGATATATTCGAAATGTCATTTAAGTGCTCCTCCTCATAAGGTGTTTTGATTAATTCTGTCTACTTTCTAAGTTATTTTTATCAAAGAAATATCAGACATTACTGTAAGGGTTGGCTAGATTCAGACTTTAACTTGATGCTGGTTGAGATCTCCAGGTTGAAATAGAAAAAGAACCGGTTGTTGCTTCACTCTCACTTGACTAGCATGTATTACAACATATGAGAGGTGAGTTACTTAAAAAATTTGAGGCTATACATGAAAACTGTTTCTCGTTTATGCATCACTTTCTCCACATCCATACGAGAAATCCTGTGTTTAAGTGCTTCTTTTAATTCTTAAGCGTTAACTCATATTTTCACGCAAGAATTCCTATTTATCAGTGGCAAACTTTAATTTTCACGTGAAACTTTTGATTTTCACCCATCAGCCCCCATTTTCACTTGCGACTTCATATCTCTACGAGCCAACTCCCATTTTTCCGTACGAGCTATTTTCACGTGCGAATCGCTGCTCTTCCACGTAACAGGAGGCGGGGATTAACGAGCGGAGAGGTGCCAGGGTCAACGAGGCGAACAGGATAACGAGAATTGTTTGAGAGAGAGAGAGAGAGAGAGAGAGAGAGAGAGAGAGAGAGAGAGAGAGAGAGAGAGAGAGAGTGAGTGAGTGAGTGAGTGAGTGAGAGATGACTAAATATTTCAAACATACATGATGGACGGACGGAGGGGGGGGGGGGGGGGGGGGGGCGGAGAGGAGGGGTGAATGACGGTACGCAACACAAGCAGGTTAAATCCTTCACACTCCGAAACGGCCGCAACCAGTAGGGCCATCATATGAAGGGGGGATTTACTGGATTCCCTTCTCATTCATGTTTAGCCACATTAGTTTTTTTTAACCTCAAGACGTTCGCCCCATTACTTTGGCGATTTTAAGACCTTTCGTGCCATTTAGGTATGGATTTGTTCCTGGCTAGTAAAAGCGAACCTGCAATTTCAGTTGGGGCATTTTTCTACCGAAAATTTCTGTCGAAGGATGGTTTTGGGGGTATATTTTCAAGTTTGATGGAGGTCTAGGGAGCAAACTAACCAACTAACTAAATAAATAAATAATAAATAAAGAAATAAAGAAAGATAAATCTCCCCTTAAACAACCTAGGTTAGTTTAGACTAGGTTAGGTTAGGCTAGGTAGGGCTAAGTTAAGTGTTAGGTTAGTTAGGTTAGGTAGGGTAAGCTAGGTTAGGCCAGGTTAGGTGAAGTTGGGTTAGATTGTGTTAGGTTTTAGTAAGGAGAGATTTGTTATCAATGTGTGTTCATTTGTTATCAATGTGTGTTCACTTGTTATCAATGTGTGTGTTCATTTGTTATCAATGTGTGTTCACTTGTTATCAATGTGTGTGTTCATTTGTTATCAATGTGTGTTCATTTGTTATCAATGTGTGTGTTCATATCAATGTGTGTATCAATGTTATCAATGTGTGTGTACATTTGTTATCAATGTGTGTTCATTTGTTATCAATGTGTGTGTTCATTTGTTATCAATGTGTGTGTTTGTTATCAATGTGTGTTCATTTGTTATCAATGTGTGTGTTCATTTGTTATCAATGTGTGTGTTCATTTGTTATCAATGTGTGTGTTCATTTGTTATCAATGTGTGTGTTCATTTGTTATCAATGTGTGTGTTCATTTGTTATCAATGTGTGTGTTCATTTGTTATCAATGTGTGTGTTCATTTGTTATCAATGTGTGTGTTCATTTGTTATCAATGTGTGTGTTCATTTGTTATCAATGTGTGTGTTCATTTGTTATCAATGTGTGTTCATTTGTTATCAATGTGTGTTCATTTGTTATCAATGTGTGTGTTCATTTGTTATCAATGTGTGTTCATTTGTTATCAATGTGTGTTCATTTGTTATCAATGTGTGTGTTCATTTGTTATCAATGTGTGTGTTCATTTGTTATCAATGTGTGTGTTCATTTGTTATCAATGTGTGTGTTCATTTGTTATCAATGTGTGTGTTCATTTGTTATCAATGTGTGTGTTCATTTGTTATCAATGTGTGTGTTCATTTGTTATCAATGTGTGTGTTCATTTGTTATCAATGTGTGTGTTCATTTGTTATCATTATTATTATTATTATTAGTTTCTATTTGTTTATTAATTTATATGTTAATTACTTATTGTTGTTTTGTGTCCTCCCTAGATCTACATCAAGCTTATAAAATAACCCCAAGAACCCCCCCCCCCCCCACACACACACACACACACGAGATATAGTTGTGTATTTTTTGGTAGAAAAATGCCACGACCAAATGCCTATTCATCCTAAACTACAGGCTCGCTATCGTTCGCTATGAAAACACTCGACAGCTAAATGGAACGATGGGTCTTAAAATCACCAAAATAAAGGGGCGAAAGGTCTCACAATCGACAAACTAATGGGTTGAACGTCTTTTATTATCAAAACAAAATGGGGCTAAACATGAGGGAGAAGAGTTCCAGAAAATATACCCCCTTAATTGAAAATTGATCAGTCCTACCCAAGGCGATGACGGGTGAATGAAAACAGTAGCTATACATATATTACCTATACTGTTACTATAGTCAATTCATTGAAAGTTAGCCATATAACTTGACCATTAACCTCTATATTTAAAACATGAACTAGAGTAATGAACCTACTACTTTTATACCATTTGGGAATAGTCAGCCAGGTAATAGGTGTGGAAACTTACAACCCATTTGCTCTAAGCCTTTTTGAGTTACAGAGGTTAGGAGTCACGCTTTCTGGCCTACCTATAATTAATGGACTATGTGACGTGAAGAACGTCTGTAACAGGATTATAAGATTGGCATTAGGATATGTATTAGAGAAAAATATAAAATAATATTATGCTATTTATAAAAGGTGTAAAGGTTTAACGGAACTCTCTTTGTCCATGAAACAAAGACATTATGAAGGTTGTAAAGGTGATATGATGGTGCTGCGACACTATATACCTGTCAGAGGTGTAGTATTCTTTGACACTACCCACTACACTACCCACGACAGCGTTAAGGGTACTTTAACGATGGTATGGTATTGTGACGCTACCTGTGACGAATGTAAGGGTACCAAGACGCTAAATATGACGGGTGTATGGGTACTGTGGCGCGTACATGAGGGTACGAGTGGTGTGACGGGTGTATTAGGGTACATGTTCGGCTATACCTGTCACGGGTGTATGGGTACTATGACGGGTGTATGGATACTGTGGCACGTACATTAGGCTACGTGTGATGGTGTGACGGGTGTCTTAGGGTACAGTTCGGTTATACCTGTCAAGGATGTAAGGGTACTATGACGGGTGTATGGGTACTGTGGCGCGTTTATTAGGCTACGTGTGATGGTGTGACGGGTGTATTAAGGTACATTTTCGGCTATACCTTTCACGGATATAAGGGTACTATGATGCTAAATGTGACGTGTGTATGGGTACTCTGGCGGGCGGGTGTATTAGGGTAGATGTTTGGCTATACCTGTAACGGGTGTATAGGCAGGGTAGTGTTGAGCCTGTAGCCGTTGTTGCGGTGTACCCCCAGGCGAGGAGAGGCGCACAGGGTAGACGGCCGCAGCACAGCAGGCGCCGTCAGGAACTTTTGGACGTCCTGCGGCAAGACCAAACCAAGGAGGCTAGACTATCTTACCCTGGGGTACACTAGCTGATCCCATCAGCAATACTCTATCATTCCTTGGGCTATCCTTTCATCCCTGGGGCTAATCAAGCACTCTGGGGCTAGGCTCTTTGTGGGGCTAGACACTCATCCCTTGGGCCAGTCTTTCGTAAGGATCAACATAAATTATAGGCCTAGTCTCTCATAGCAATTGAGGTTAATGTTCTTATCTGGGATTTGCCTGACCAGTGGGCTAGACTCTCACGTCCTTGGGGCTCAACTTTCAACCCTGGGAATAGATTCTATGGGGCTAGACTCCCTGAACCCCCCTCGGACTAGATTCTATGGGGCTACACTCACTATGGGCCTACACTCCCTGAACCCCCCTGGGACTAGATTCTATGGAGCTACACTCACTATGGGCCTACACTCCCTGAACCCCCCTCGGACTAGATTCTATGGGGCTACACTCACTATGGGCCTACACTCCCTGAACCCCCCTGGGACTAGATTCTATGGAGTTACACTCACTATGGGCCTACACTCCCTGAACCCCCCTGGGACTAGATTCTATGGAGCTACACTCACTATGGAGCTACACTCACTATGGGCCTACACTCCCTGAACCCCCCTGGGACTAGATTCTATGGGGCTACACTCACTATGGGCCTACACTCCCTGAACCCCCCTGGGACTAGATTCTATGGAGCTACACTCACTATGGGCCTACACTCCCTGAACCCCCCTGGGACTAGATTCTATGGAGCTACACTCACTATGGGCCTACACTCCCTGAACCCCCCTGGGACTAGATTCTATGGAGCTACACTCACTATGGGCCTACACTCCCTGAACCCCCCTGGGACTAGATTCTATGGAGCTACACTCACTATGGGCCTACACTCCCTGAACCCCCCTGGGACTAGATTCTATGGAGCTACACTCACTATGGGCCTACACTCCCTGAACCCCCCTGGGACTAGATTCTATGGGGCTACACTCACTATGGGCCTACACTCCCTGAACCCCCCTGGGACTAGATTCTATGGGGCTACACTCACTATGGGGTTAGACTCCCTGAACCCCCCTGGGACTAGATTCTATGGGGCTACACTCACTATGGGCCTACACTCCCTGAACCCCCCTGGGACTAGATTCTATGGGGCTACACTCACTATGGGGTTAGACTCCCTGAACCCCCCTGGGACTAGATTCTATGGGGCTACACTCACTATGGGGTTAGACTCCCTGAACCCCACTCGGACTAGATTCTCGAATTGGGTTTAGACTCTCACACAGTGACACATACTGACAGACTTTATTTTAACTTGGGGCGAGAATATATCAAACTGGGCCTACTGATATCATTGCATCCTGGGTTATGCACCTTCATTCTAGGGCTATGCCAGTTTAGTGCAACACAAATATTACTTTAGGGATAGGCTAGCACACTGGGTCTAAAATTCTAAACCCTCAACTATGGAACTACAATCTATTCACTATAATTAGGCCAAATATTTTCACCAATAACTTCTATCCAACTAACTCATCTATCTATCTAACTCAGTCAACAAAGAAACAGGTGTGAAACTTTACAGCTAATTTCCTGTAGCCCCTTTTAAGTTACAAGAGACTGATGGTTAATATTCCTAGCCTAACAATTGTGGATAGACTATAGTCCCTGATCCTTGGGCTTGGGTATTACTCCCTAGAACCCAAATGAACACAATCCACAGGGGGTTAGTCTGTGCCTTCCTACCTGAGCAGCCAACCAACCACTAGCCACCACACTCACAACAAGCTCATACCATGTATATATTTACAGTATATATATATTTACCTCCCAAACACAGCATAATCCAAGTCAACATTTTCACTAGCATATTGCACAAAAGAAGACAAAAAAATACCTACAACTGGAGCAGCCGGTAAAAAGGGAAGAGTTGTTAGGAGGGAGTTATAAATACTACGGCTGCCACAAGTCCGTGCAGTCATAAAAATAGTCCAGTGAAAAAGTAAAAGTTAAATGCTGGGGAGAGGGGTGGGGGTAGAGACCTTATAGTAACAGAGCTCGGTCAACCCTCCGCCATTTTGGTGCCACTGGTTGTCCTCAGCCTCTCTGGACACTCAAATTCGGGAATACTGGTACAGGACACGTAGTGGGGGCTTTTGGAATTAATAATTCTACATGGTCAAAAATAAAATTGATCCCCTCTATATATATATATATATATATATATATATATATATATTTTTTTTTTTTTTTTTTTTTTTAACAATTACGGCACCAAATTGGAGCCCAAGGAATAAGTTGTCCCGATCTCTCTTACTAAAAGAATCTCTAGTGATGGGGGCACAATGGGGGTGCTGCTCAAAGGGGGGGGGGGGGGGGGGCAAGGGGGGGGGGGGCATTGCTCAAGATATACTTTATGCAGGTCACACGTGCTCAAGTTAAAGGGGCAAATTTACATGTGAAAGGGGGAGGACGAGTTGCGAAGGTGTGAGAGAGAGAGAGAGAGAGAGAGAGAGAGAGAGAGAGAGAGAGAGAGAGAGAGAGAGAGAGAGAGAGAGAGAGAGAGAGAGAGAGAGAGAGAGAGAGAACAAAATTAAAGAGGGAGAGAAAATGAGAGGCTTGGATTGAGAGACAGGGATACATGAAAGAAAACGATGAAATTAAAATTAATAGAGGGATAAAGGACAAAGAGAAAGAGAAAGGTAGGAAAAGAATAAAACAGAATAAGAGAAAGTTAGGCATTAAAAGGGGAAAATGTGGAGCAGAAAAACAGATAAAATAATAGAAAAAAGGAAGATTATACAAGACAAAATGTGGAGTAAAAGAACACCATGAAAGATAATAAGATCAAAGTAGGAATATATCGGGGAAAAGGTAGAACAAAATATGAAACAGAATAAGAGAAAGCTCGGAACAAATTGGGAAAAAGGTGGAACAATATGGTGAAACTGAAAAAGAAAATAGGAGAACGGTGGAACAGATAAAATATGCTAAATTTTGGAATAAATGCGGAACAGAAGAAAAATAAAACAGAAGAGAGAGGAATAAAATAAAATAAGAGACATGTAGCAATAAATAGAACATATATAACAGAAGAAATAGAAAGGGAAAGGTAGGAATAAATTGGTAAAAAGATAGAGCAGAAGACAGAGACAGGGAGGAATATACAAGAAAAAAACAAATGTGTAGCTGATGAAACAGAAGAGAAGGGTATATATATATATATATATATATAATATTATATACTGTACAAAAAGAAGAAATGTGCCCAACCCCTCCACAACAATATGTCGCAATATACCTGTGGAGTGTGGGCTCTCTGGGATGTGTATATTATGTGTGTGTGGGGGGGGGGGGGGGGGGGGGGGGGGGGGGGGGGGGGGGGGGGGTGGGGGGGGGGGGGGGGGGGGGGGGGGGGGGGGGGGGGGGGATTATTTAAGGAGGGGGAGGGAGATGCGAAGGGGGGGGGGGGGGGTTGTATATTAGGTGAGTGGGAGAGGGAGGGGGGTATATTAAATGAGTGGGAGAGGGGGGACTATTTATATGAGTGTGAGAGGAAGGGGGCTAAAGAGGGCAGGAGATATTGGGGGTGGGGGCATTATTTAGAGGAGTATAAGAGGCTGGGGCCGAAGGGGTGCGGGGTATGTGTGTGTGGGGAGGGTGTATTTAGAGGAGTGTGAGAGGGAGGAAGGGGAGGAGGGCGAGGGGTTCGTATTCGGGAGGGAGGGGGGTCTATAAATGGACTTGGGCTACTGAATATGCTAGGGTTGGTCTTACTCCGCTTTATATACAAATGACAGGGGCTCCAGGGAGTGCTTCCAGGCGGCCGCCGGCAATGGTCTGACAATATTTGGCATAACTATAGAAGGGTTTATTTTGTAGAGACGGGAAGTTTTTCTTTCATCATATGGGTAATTTAAGTTCTCCATGCAACCATGCAAGTATTCATGGTATTCTGATTTTGATATTTTTTTTTTTTTTTTTTTTTTACACAAGACATATAGATATTGGTAAGAAACTACTTTTAACTCTCTTTATAATATTATTTTTAATGGGGGCAAGGAGAGAGACTCCTTTTCGAAGTTTATGATTGTGGCTCTTACGCCTGATAGCGAACGAATATTGTGGGAATAAGCGTTGATTACAGAGAGTATACGGATTAGCAGGCCCATGTCTAAAGGTAACCTAATTTTCCAAGTTATTTCACCCATTAATAGTGTAGCAAAGGGAAATGTTTAAGAATACAGGGATTAATGTGACAGGACCGTGTGGGACAGAGGTAGTGGTGGTAGTAGTAGAGGTGGAGGACAATGGTGGTGGTGGAGGATGGTGGTGGTGGTGGTGGAGGAGGATACTGGTGGGGATAGGTGGAAAGTATTGTAGCAGAACGGGTGAAATAAAGTGTACAGAGGGTGGAAGGCAGTAGAGAGTAAGTGGAGGGTAGCATTAGATTTACGCACACGAAACAAGAGACTACCAAGTGAACAAAGTACCCCTCCTTCCCCTACAATACAAAGAAAGTGATGGTGCCACTCCACAAAAATTGCCACTACAGCCCACACAATGGAGTCAATGGTGCCGCAATCTAGGGTGTGAGAGTATGTGTAATGGTGAGAGACTGTGTGTGTGTGTGTGTGTGTGTGTGTGTGTGTGTGTGTGTGTGTGTGTGTGTGTGTGTGTGTGTGTGTGTGTGTGTGTGTGTGTGTGTCAATGAGAGCATGTGTGTAAGTGCATGATGATGTGAAAAGTGTATGTGTGTTTTAATAGTGAGATAAAGTGTATGTAACAGTGAGGGAATCGGTATGTGTTTGTGTGTGTGTGTGTGTGCGTTTTTTTTTTTTTTTTTTTTTAGTGATAATGGTGCCACTCCATTCATTCCAGGTGATACTCTTAAGATTCGTGTCCAGTGCTAGTTTTACATAATATAATTCCACAAGATGCAATGAGAGTGCGGTGGTGCGAAGGGTGCGTATGTGAATTACGTATGTGTTATTGATGATGATGATGATGATGATGATGATGATGATGATGATGGTGGCTATGCTGCTATACTTGTTCATTATAGGTAGGCCAGATATCTTGACTCTTAATATCTGTAACCCAAACAGAACTAGAGTAATCGAGATAACTTTTCTATCAATTGGGATGAGTCAGCCAGGGAATATGTGTAGAAATTTACTACCCATTTGCTCTAGCCCTTTTTGAGTTACAGAGGATAGAGGTAAAGATTTTTGGCCTACCTACATTGAACTGGGTATAGTAATAGTGTTAGTTAGTGTTTGGGTGAGGGCTGGTCCTATTCAGAGTGAGGTTTGGCATCCTCTATCCAACCTTAGCCATTTCTGTCTGTCTCTTTTGCTGCCCTACTTTTCCTTCTGGGGGCGGGAGGCTAGGAATCCTCCTCCCCTTGTAGACTTCACCTACTAGACGAGACAGAGGAAGGGGCAAGGGAACGGGAAAGTGGTCCCGGACCCTAAGAATTGTTACTTTAAATGTAGTTTCTGTTCGGTCTCTGTTTTGAGTAGGCCACCCCCAGCTATGGGGTATGTGCCTAGGTATATACTGTACATACAATATACAATTATACATACATATGGGGTATGTGCCTAGGTATATACTGTACATACAATATACAATTATACATACATACAATAGTGTTAGTGCTGTCAGTGATGATGAAGTCGGTGGTGTTGTTTGCCATGGTGATGATATAAGACAGTGTCAGTGTAAAGTAGTAGTAGTGATGACGGTAGTGGTGATGTTGAAGGTGGTGTTGTTAGTAATAGTGTTAGTGGTGATGACAAAGCTGGTGGTGTTGTTTATTATGGTGGTGATATATATATATATGTCAGTGCAAAGTAGAATTAGTCATGGTTATAGTATAGCTGTTATAATTTAGGTGCTAGATTAGTCACGATAATAATATATACTGGTTAGGTTTGGGTGGTGATCAGGTCAATTAAGAGTAGCTTTTTACATATTTGTTTATGTATTTATAATTATTTTTAGTTTTCTCCCAAGACCTCCGTCAAGCTTTAACCAATATCCCCAAGACCCCCCTTCGAAATAAATGTGTGCACTGTTCGGTAGAAACATGCAAAAGGCCGGTTTCTACTAATTTGCAGGGTGGCTATCGCTCGCCAGGACAAAATCGACACCTAAATGGCACGAAAGGTCTTAAAGTCAAGTTATTGGGGCAAGAAGAGGGTCTAAAATATACACCCCATTAACCCCTTCAACAGCAGGACGTCATTTTCACCTTTAATACTGGTTAAAATTAGAAGATTGTATGCAGTTTAAGAAGGACCTATGTTATTCAGAAGGTTATTGAGATCGTATTTAGTATTTACCCATTTGAGTCGTAGAAGTAGATTATATACTGAAGAAAATCATCCAATGGTAACCAGAATACGATGAAAATAACGTAAGGGTGGTGAAGGGGTTAAGTGAAAATATACCCTTAAACGTTATGTCTTGTCTAACATATTATTTGTCACTAGTCCAAAGGAATAAATGCTGTATATAAATATCTGTCAAGCCCTATGAGCCAATAACAACATATTTTAGTATTTAACGCCAGTCGATATTAGCAAAGCTTGGGAAATACATATCGTTGTCAAGTGTTAAATAATGTTAATCTATAATTCAATCATTGTTCAGCCGATTGCGATCACAATTTCCTACTCGTAATTCCCGTTTCTTCCTTCTTGTTCCGCCATTCTACTGGTCATATCTTTAAATATTTATATATTTGTCTTCAATGTCTTTCCACTCCTATAATTTCTTCTCAAACAGGGTACCCTCTTCCTAACTATAGTAAACTAATTTGGTCTTATATTTTGTTCTTCGATATTAATTGTGTATTTCTTATCTTCTTTTCGCTCTCAAATTGCGTTCGTCTCTCTCTCTCTCTCTCTCTCTCTCTCTCTCTCTCTCTCTCTCTCTCTCTCTCTCTCTCTCTCTCACACACACACACACACACATAAAAGTCAGACGTGCCCCCTCCCCTACCCTAGCCCCTGCCTGTCCAGCCCTTCGCCCATTAATCAGGGAGTGCCAAATGAGCCTTAACTAACACAAACGATCAATCTTCCTTCTAATGAACAACCCGTGTAAGGATCAATAATATCTAGCCGAAAAATACCACACAAAAATGTATACTCATAATATACCCATTCAAACACACGTACACACTATACATGGAAAACACACACTAAATAATATTAAAGTAAATACATAAGAACACACACGAACACGAACGCACACACACACACACACACACACACACACACACACACACACACACACACACACACACACACACACACGTAGGCTCTTTCGTTAGCAGCCAAGATTAGTCTGTTCATCACTTAGGATAAGGTCTAGGTTATGTCTAGTATCAGGAACTGTGTATTTTCAGCCTCGTAGGCTGCCGGCTTGAAATAAACCGATTATATTATTATTATCATTATTATTATTATTATTAAGATAAAGGCTATATTCTATAATGGGTAAGCGTAAACGATATTGCTCAGATTAGCTACCTCTCGTGATCAAGGGTGGTATTCTCCAACAATTCGTTCCCTTAACAACACCTGATACCGAACAATAAGGGAATGAGTGCTACTTTACACTTAATGAGTGCTACTTTACACATATTAGAAAGGTTAGTATTTCCGTTCCTAAAGGTAACGTCGTTTTTCAAGTTATTTCGTCCATTAACAGCGCTACGAAGGGAATTTTTTGTTTAAGATAACAAGGTAATTAATGATCCCGAGTAACTCCCTCATCTTTCTCAGGATTACACTATAAGGTAATTTGACTTTGCATCGATGTGACCTTGTAGTAAAAGGATTGTTCGTTTAGTCAGTAATTTTAGTGTAGTTCTACTTAAATTCCGAAACAACGAATAATACGGTTATATTAAATTATTAGTGCTTACAAATTATATTACAAATAATTATGCTGGCATTTTAGTAATTTTATAAAAATAATTAATATTTAAAGCTTTTTAAAAATTGCTCAAAACTAGACTAGTATAACAACATTTCGTTATTACTAACACGAGTAATTAATTTGTAAATATGTTCCAAAGGGAAAGAAATTAAAACAAATTGAAAACAAATATATAAGCACGAGATGGGCACACCCAGAATGTTTATATTTGTGGCTCAGGCAGTTTATCAAATAGTTCGGCATGCATCCTAAATGTACCTCCAAATATAGTCCAGAAACGTACGTCCATGATTGTACACATGAATGTTGGTCACATGAATTTGTATAAATAGTATGACTAAACTAAGAGTGTTTTGTTGTTGTATGCAATAGTTTATGTACAGTATATGATAAATTAACGGGTACCGGTATATAACATATTATTCTTGTAAGTCATAAAATCCATACATAGAACCACCATTTGGACACCAATAAATGTGGCCAGCTGTAGACCATGCCATTATCAAGATGTGTGTAGCCAATTGTACACTGAAACGTCGTCATCAAGTTGCGTTCATCCTAACTTGTCAGAATCTGTGTCTTATAATAAAATGAACACAGTGATGCATATACTGTAATTAAACTGGTCTATATCGGACTTCGAAGCCAGAGTTTACCATTCAGAGCAGTCTCCAATTCCGTCCTTCTCTAACTTTCAGAATGAGTTAAACGTCACACAAAGTTATCTATGTATCTATCTATAATTCTATCTATCAATATATATATATATATATATACCTGTATATACTATATATATATATATATATATATATATATATATATATATATATATATATATATAAATTTGAAATTTTTAATAAATTAAGATGGTTCCCGGCGTTATTTCCCTCATTGTCCTTCTACTATATATATATATATATATATATATATATATATACGGTATATATACTGTATATACCGGTAATAATAATACTATTTGTATTGCATGATCAGCCTGCGAAATTATCGACTAATACTATTTATTTACTAATTAACTAGTTATTACAATATACGATAGCCACCCTTCATTATAGATTCAAGATAAATATAATCAGCAATTAAATGGAAGCAGGAATTATGGCACCCATTTTAAAACAATATTTAATTATTTAATATGGTATTCTTAGTCAACTAATACAATACACCTGCAACTGAAAACAACACCGCAATTACCAACATAACTATACAACCACACCAATATCACAACAACTAACAACACCACAGTAATGATCATCACCACCACAACTACCATCATAGCTACCATCACTACCACCAATATCGTCACCCTTCTCCTTCTCAATATTGGAGTATAGGGTCGTTGTAGGATAATGGGGTAGTTTGGACATCCTGCAATCTCTCCCTCTAATCATATCACATATACCATTAACAACTAATACCTCATTCAAGACAAATACCAACATCACCAAAAATATCAACACCACATCCACAATAACCACCAACATCACCACAACTACCAACATCAGCAACACCACATCCACAATAACTACCAACATCACCACAACTACCAACATTACCATAACTACCAACATTACCACAACTACCAACATTACCACAACTACCAACATTACCACAACTACCAACATCACCACAACTACCAACATTACCATAACTACCAACATTACCACAACTACCAACATCACCACAACTACCAACACCACCAATATCATACCTACCATCACTACCACCACCATCATCCCTTCTAAGCATCGGAGTACAGGATCGTTGTAGGATAATGGGGCTATTTGGATACGCTATAATCTCTCCCTCCACTAACATTACATATATCATTCACAACTACCAGCCCATTCACGATCATTACCAACATCACCACAACTATCAACATCACCAGAATTACCATCACCACAACTACCAACATCACCACAACTACCAATATCACCACAACTACCAACACAACCAAAACTACCAACACCACCACAACTACCAACACGTCCACAATTGCAACCATCATTCGTATCACCACCACCACCATTATTCGACTACTGCCAGTAACGCTACAACAACGGCCCAACCTCACCACATTTACAACACATGCAAAACAACCACCTCATATTACCACAACAACCACATACTAACACCACAAGTACCAACCAAAATCACCAGCCCTACCACAAGCACCACCCAAATTCCCGCAGTACCGATACTCTCACAACCTCATAACCCCTCATCACCAACCCCCCTCCCAATCCCCCTGTACGTCTAATTCCGAAACAATCACCTTGTCTCCTAATACCACCATCATCATTAATGCCCCCTTATCCCCTACCCCTAATACCACCATCACCAGTAATGCCCCCTTATCCCCTACCCCTAATACCACCATCACCAGTAATGCCCCCTTATCCCGTACCCCTAATACCACCATCATCATTAATGCCCCCTTATCCCCTACCCCTAATACCACCATCACCAGTAATGCCCCTTATCCCCTACCCCTAATACCACCATCATCATTAATGCCCCCTTATCCCCTACCCCTAATACCACCATCATCATTAATGCCCCCTTATCCCCTACCCCTAATACCACCATCACCAGTAATGCCCCCTTATCCCCTACCCCTAATACCACCATCATCATTAATGCCCCCTTATCCCCTACCCCTAATACCACCATCATCATTAATGCCCCCTTATCCCCTACCCCTAATACCACCATCATCATTGCCCCCTTATCCCCTACCCCTAATACCACCATCACCAGTAATGCCCCCTTATCCCCTACCCCTAATACCACCATCATCATTAATGCCCCCTTATCCCCTACCCCTGATACCACCATCATCATTAATGCCCCTTATCCCCTACCCCTAATACCACCATCACCAGTAATGCCCCTTATCCCCTACCCCTAATACCACCATCACCAGTAATGCCCCCTTATCCCGTACCCCTAATACCACCATCATCATTAATGCCCCCTTATCCCCTACCCCTAATACCACCATCATCATTAATGCCCACTTATCCCCTACCCCTAATACCACCATCACCAGTAATGACCACTTATCCCCTACCCCTAATACCACCATCATCACCAGTAATGCCCCTTATCCCGTACCCCTAATACCACCATCATCATTAATGCCCCCTTATCCCCTACCCCTAATACCACCATCATCACCAGTAATACCCCTTATCCCCTACCCCTAATACCACCATCATCATTAATGCCCACTTATCCCCTACCCCTAATACCACCATCACCAGTAATGCCCACTTATCCCCTACCCCTAATACCACCATCATCACCAGTAATGCCCCTTATCCCGTACTCCTAATACCACCATCATCACCAGCAATGCCCCCTAATCCCCTACCCCTAATACCACCATCACCAGTAATGCCCCCTTATCCCCTACCCCTAATACCACCATCATCACCAGTAATGCCCCTTATCCTGTACCCCTAATACCATCATTATCACCAGTAATGCCCCCCTTATCCCCTACCCCTAATACCATCATCACCAGCAATGCCCCCTTATCCCCTACCCCTAATAGCACCATCATCACCTCTTCCCCTAATACCACCATCACCTAAGCATCGAGGTATCGAGTCGCTGTTGTGGATAGTGGGGGTCATTAGGAGGTACAGGCACAACAAAAGTATTGTTCCATTTTTCAATTCCATCTATATTCCACCTACCAGACATAAGCAAACGATACTCCTCAACCATACGGAAAACCACGACAATATTGGCTTCGATCGCGTGGGTTAGGGGCTTTCTCTTCGTGGTTTCATTGTTTAGTAAAGGGACGAGCAAGCACAACATTACCAAGGTAGAGTATACTCGATTTTTGAACGTGACTGTACACTCCACCGCCACTCTGCAAATTGCCATCCTCAAACCCAATGTCGAGGAAAAATACGAAGTGCCATGAACTTTTTATTATCTCCCTAGTCCTGAACTCTGGGAGAGGAAGGGTACGAGCACAATAGCCAATTCGTTAGGTAGCGTTTTTATTTTATATATTATTCATTTTTTACTGTTCCCGTTTATAGGTAGCGAGGCAAGTAATTTCTTAATGTATTCCTAGACGTACATTAGGTATTTTAGATTGTATAATTATGATGATACAAGATTATAAACAGTATATTTTAAGAGTCGAAATGGATGTAAATTATCTGGATTTGCTTCAAGATTAGGTATAAGACAATCGCTTAATAGTTGTATATCCCAATCGTTTTTTGCAGAATTCCTTATGCTTTATGATCGTTGATCTTATGAGTGATCTTATGTATGATTAAAATACTCATGTATATTACCTATAATTGTAATTATTCATCTTTTTCGCACTTGTATTTATCGAAGCAAAACAAATAAACACAAATATATAAAAGTAAAAAATTATGTAGCCTATTCCAAGACAGGACGACTTCGTACTTAACTCACGAAGTTGAAGAGGTGTTTATGCACAAGGAAATACAGCTTAAGTCAGGAGCTGGAAGAAGGTATGGGACAAAAGCTTTATTTATATACAACATGGTATGCGGTAAAAATCCATACCATAGACTAATACTTTCAAAGGTAAATCAAAATACGCACACTAGCACATGGGTGGACGGGTCAAAATATACAAAAGGATCAAAATACATAGGGGCCTAACTAGTTCATAAAATTGGATAGGTAGGGAAAAATATCACAAACTGTTCGTAATTGGCCAAAAATACGTATCTGACCAAGAATGTATACTTGGCCGAATGATACATAGGACTATTCGTAAAGGTGCCACATGCTGGGGTTCAGAACTAAAATAAATAAAATCATGATGCCGTGACAAAAAGTGTACATACTGTAGGTATTCAAAAAATCTATAAAAATCAAACCATGCACATTCTCGGTTTATGCATAAAAAGAGGAGCATATATTTTAGTTGAACTTGAAAAAAATCACAAAAGTATATACCGATTTCCCCAAAACACACACTTTTTACAATGGATGGAAGCAAGAATTAAATGGTTCTGCCAAAAAAATATTCCTGAAAAAGACCACGTAAAATACAAATTATATCATTAGTGTTACAAGGATAAATACAGGAAAATACAAGTCATATCATTAATATTAAATAGATAAATACAGTAAACTCATCTATCAGAGCTAATCCTATAGCAGCAAAGATGACGACGATCTCCTGATAATTTCTCCAAACTTCGGCGAATCACCAAACCACTTAATAAATTGCCGACAACCTCCAAAAACATCAAGAGCTCAATTAATCTTACCGAAAAATCAGACCCACCAAAGCCAGAGGGAATTCATGTTGACCAGAAATTTTAAGGTATACGACAAAAATAGATCTTTAAGAATATACTAACAAATATTAAACCCAAGCCAAAGAAGATACAATAAAAACTACCACACTAATACAAAATGGATCTTGAGGAAATAAACAAAACAGTATAAACACATTCACAAGATAATCTAATAAAAAACACATTCACAAGATAATCTAATAAAAAACACATTCACAAGATAATCTAATAAAAAACACATTCACAAGATAATCTAATAAAAAACACATTCACAAGATAATCTAATAAAAAACACATTCACAAGATAATCTAATAAAAAACACATTCACAAGATAATCTAATACAAAACTAGAACACTAAATTAAACAGCAAGATCTGAGCTACTTTCCCAAAATATCTCATCCGTCGTTGCAGAACCTTAAGGGGAGTTTTATTCTGAACCCCCATCTCCCTCATGTTTAGCCTCATTTGTTTTGCGATTTGTTGACGTTGCTCTATTCGTTTGTCGATTTTAAGACCTTTTGCCTCATTTTCTCGCCTATATAAGACCTTTCGCAACATTTATAGATAGGTGTCGATTTTTTTTTTCTTTCTGGCTAGCGATAAGGAGCCTGGAATCTAGGAAGGTAAATTTTTCTACCGAAAAACGCACAAATCTATCTCAAGGGGGTCTTGGAGGTGTGTGTGTGTGTGTGTGTGTGTGTGTGTGTGTGTGTGTGTGTGTGTGTGTGTGTGTACTTACTCTAGTTCTTACTCTAGTTGTATTGCGGGAGTGAGCATGCTCGTTATTTCCCGCCTCCTATATGTGTAGGTGTTATATGTATCGTTGGAATGGCTGTGGATGTGTGTGTAGTCTGTATTTTTTTAGTCAATTGGCGACATCGGAAACGAAGGCTTAGGGTGGATCTGTATGGTACCATTCTCACTATAGACGGTACCGTCTCGCCCGAAGGCTTAGGTAGCCATCAGCTTAGGTGAACCATATGATACCCATCTCGCCTTGTACCATTTTTTGCCAACCCCAGATGGGACGTCACAACGTCGTCCACTTATTCCAGGTACCTATTTACAGCTAGGTGAACTGAGGCTAACACATGAAAGGAGACAAGCCCAATTTGTCTCCGCCCGGCCGGGATTGAACCCCCGACCCCTCGTGTGTGAGACGAGAGCTCTACCTACTAGGCTACGGGCTGTGTGTGTGTGTGTGTGTGTGTGTGTGTGTGTGTGTGTGTGTGTGTGTGTGTGTGTGTGTGTGTGTGTGTGTGTGTGTGTGTGTGTGTGTGTGTGTGTGTGTGTGTGTGTGTGTGTGTGTGTGTTTTAAGATTAATAGAGGTCTAGGAAGGAAACTAAACTCCAAGAATAATTAATACATACACAAATAAGTGAACATTAAAAAAACTATCCCCTTAAATCGCAGAAGAAATACCCCTCTGTCTATCGACGAGACCTAAACTCAACGATGGGAAAAGGATGTGAATTTTGATAGGGTGGGCGGACGTATCTGGCAAGGCTATCAATCTCTGGGGGAGGAGATGGGAAAGATGTATGGGTGGCTGTTTTTGTTTACCTATGGAGGGGCAGGAAGATGCTAAATGATGATCGGCGATATCATTATTTACTGCTTTGAGAGAGAGAGAGAGAGAGAGAGAGAGAGAGAGAGAGAGAGAGAGAGAGAGAGAGAGAGAGAGAGAGAGAGAGAGAGAGAGAGGAGAGAGAGAGAGAGAGGGGGGTGGGTGATGAGTGAGTGAGAGAGTGAGTGAGTGAGTGAGTGAGTGAGTGAGAGAGAGAGAGAGAGAGAGAGAGAGTGTGGGTGGGTGAGTGAGTGAGTGAGTGTGTGAGTGAGGGAGTGTGTGAGTGAGTGAGTGGTGAGTGAGTGAGTGAGTGTGAGTGAGTGAGAGAGAGAAGAGAGAGAGAGAGAGAGAGAGAGAGAGAGAGAGAGAGAGAGAGAGAGAGAGAGAGATAGATAGGGAAAGTGAGAGGGTGAGTGAGAGGGAGAGATACTGTATATAGAGAAAGAGAGATAGATAGAGATAGATAGATGGCTAGATAGATAGATAGGTAGAGATATATATATATATATATATATATATATATATATATATATATATATATATATATATATATATATATAGTCATTGCAGAATATGGCAGGACGAGTATGAGAGCTGTAATATTCAAAGCGAACATAAATATTAAGAGAGAACAGAGGTCAGAACGAAGGGAAAATATAGTTCTCAAAAATAGCAATGAATTTCGAGGAGAGACAAAGAGTGAGTGAGTGCGTTACCGGTAGTTAGTTAGTCAGTTAGTCAGTCAGTCAGTCAGTCAGTCAGTGAGTCAGTTAGTTAGTTAGTAGTGAGTAAGTTAGTTAGTTAGTGTATTTAAGCTAACCTGGCAGAAATTGACAACACTGCCTTTCTATACAGCCTTTCTAAACTGCTCACGTGTCGCCGCCTTTATTAATATTGTCCATACGAATATATAGAAAGACAGCGTTACCAATTTCTGCCAAGTTAGCGTGAATACACTTTCAGTTAGTTAGTTAGTTAGTTAGTGAGTGAGACAAGAGAGAAGAAAGAGAGAGATAAGAGAGAAAAGGAGGGAGGAGAGAGAAAAGGAGAGAGAAGAGAAAGGAGAAGAAAGAGAAAATAGCGGTGAAGGTAGAAGAGGGACCAAACACTCTCTATCTTAATACTCTATGGATGACCCAGGCTAGCTACACCTCCTACATTATTCCCTCTCCTGTCTTCCTTTACCTCTCTCACTTCTTATGTCTTGGCCATAGTGTGTGTGTGTGTTATCGGTTATAAGGCTAACAACACAGACTATAAACAATATCTGAACAAGTAACATGACCAATTAGAAGGGCACATGGATGAACGTGTACCTTCGCCTAAGCTGGCAAAGGTGTGCGCTCCACCGATCGCCTCCTAAATGTGATCATTTCTTCCTTGGCGCATATCCTATCTGACCAACACATTTCGTGTATATTGGTTCATAACTTTGTGAGCCATCTACACTGGCAGAGGTTTGCGCTCTACCGATCACCTCCTAAATTGAATCACTTCTTTCTTTGAGTACATCCAATCTGCCCACTAACTCTCGTGAACATCGGTTGACTTTTTGAGATATCTTGCTTACAGATAAACAGAAAAAACACAAACCGGAGGCAAATACATAACATCCGTCGAACTTCGTTGGCGGAGGTAAATATGAAGCAATTAAACTACAGCAAAAAGTTGACTGCTGTAATAAACCTTTAGCAACGAGATCCTGGGCCCTAAATCTCTATATGAAAGGATGATAATGTTAAAACTTATTTACTTATAAACGAACTACCGTAACCATAGACCTAAGCTACTACAAAGTTAAGTATTTAAGCGTCTTTACTTAATACTTTATCCAAGGGAGTCTAAGAGCCGCACCAAAGAGAATGTTATAGCACCTTTTGCATAACCCTCACTCCTACAGGCCTACTGGGGGGCTCTAAGGAGATTGGCTAAGTAGAGTTTGTTGTATAATGGGGAATATAGTTTGTGTTCTAGATGGTGAAGAGAAATAGCAAAGTAGAGTTTATAATGGGGATGTAGTGTATATAATAATCTTAAAATGTCATAGCTACGTAGATATATTTAATGGGGATTATAGTTTTTGTGTTACATGGTAAAGAGTAATAACAGAGTAGTTATATAATAGCGATGTAGTGTTTATCATAGATGTTAAAATGTAATAGTTTAGTGTATACCGGTATATATATATATATATACTGGGGATGTAGTGTTTATAATAAATAGTAAAATGTAATAGCTAAGTAGAATTGCATTATGTGGGATATAGTGTTTATTATAGATAGAAAAATACAATAGCTAAGTGAAGGTTTAGTTTTCGTTCTAGATGGTAAAGAGTAATTGCAAAACTTCAAGTTCAACAATTTTCAAAGAAACAGAAAAACCCTAAATGGATCCAATAACTCCCCTTAACATTCAATGATTCTCAAATACTCCCAAGATGTCCAAACTCAATAATCCAAGTCATTTACACTCCTGAATTGATAAACATAAATTAAAACAAACCTACACAAGCTAGAAACCCAAACACTTCCAACACCTCTTTAAACTTCCTAAATTAAAAGAAACTTTCTTAGAATCTTCCAAAATCGATAAACACTCTTCCTAATCACCAAAACGTCTCATCATTCCCGAGAACGTCCAACACTCACAACTCCGGCCAGGCAGCCTAGGGAACGATAACAACAACAACTCCAAAATATCCAAGAAAAACAGCCTAAAAGACCCACCTTGATATTGACAAATGTACTGCTCCTCTACATAAGCCGAAGTAAAGGTCTTGTGTGTGATTATGCCAAACTTCCACCTCCTCGACTTCCAAGAATCCTATAATTAAAATTCTTCAAGACCTCAATCACTTCAACAATTTTCTAAACCACCTAATAGCACTATAGATCTATCCACTACCTCTCAATAACTCCCTACACCTACCAAAATATCCCAGAAGACCCACCTTGAGATTGACGATATCCCGCTTCTCCCCGTACGCCGAAGTGAAGGTTTCGTGTACGATGGTGCCGGACTTCTGGCGCCGGGAACGCCACACGATCAGAAGGATGGCCGACACCAGGACGATGATGACGGCCACCAGCACCCCGATCACCAGCGCCACGTACTCATGCCCCTGCGAGTCTTCCGATACTCCCGTCACCACTGGAACAATAGAGAATGGTGATTGTAGTGGTGATACAAATTTAGCATATTAAGGCAATGCACTTCTAACCCTGTGTGTCCCTAAATTTTACCACTGTGAAGAAGGAAGGATGGCGATTATGGTGGTGATGTTTATTGTATTAGTGATGTATATTATGGTGGTGATGTTTATTGTATTAGTGATGTATATTATGGTGGTGATGTTTATTGTATTAGTGATGTATATTATGGTGGTGATGTTTATTGTATTAGTGATGTATATTATGGTGGTGATGTTTATTGTATTAGTGATGTATATTATGGTGGTGATGTTTATTGTATTAGTGATGTATATTATGGTGGTGATGTTTATTGTATTAGTGATGTATATTTTAATAGTGATGTTCATTGAATCAGTTATGTTTATTGTATTAGTGATGGCAAATTCTTGATCACTTTGGGACAGATAAAATTATTCCAAAAACTCACCCTCACAACCAACATGAAGTGAAGGAAATTATAATAACCAGAATTTAATTTAAAAGACGAGAAAGAAATACATAACAAATGTCAATTCTATTAACCCCTTCAATAAACAAATTGTATTGTAGAAGATGGAAATATTAAGCAGTGTAAATAAAAACGACTGTAGAATAAAATTATACAAACACAAACAGACAGAGTGAGAGAAAGAAATAGGCGAGACAATAAAGAAACCATACAAAAAGAAAGCCAACCAACAGTCTCCATAAATCCCTCACAATCACGCCTGGATTTGTTTTGGGTGGGTGATATCAGCTCCAGCCGGGGATTACCTTTGCTCGGAGGGGGCTTGGCTGGGAGGGACAGATAGCTATTATACTCTTGTGGTTGGACAGATGAAGGGGATTGATGGATTTATGACCTCTACTGTAAGGAAGTGGACGATGGAATGTATAGTAAAGGTCGCATTTATTGGGTTATTCTGACTCTTTGAACTCCCCAACGGGGTGTTTTTAGTTTGCTCCTTAGACCTTCGTTCATCTTATAATGAACACCCCCAAGACCCCCTATCGTGATAAATTTGTACATTATTTCGGTAGGAAAATTGTCTCGGCCATAGGCCAATTCCTCCTAAATTACAGGCTGGCTATCGCTTGCCTCACAAAAAAAAAAAAAAAAAAAAAAAAGACATTGAAAGATCTTAAAATTGACAAAGACATGGGACGAATGTCTTAAAATCTCAAAACTGATGGGGCTAAACATGAGGGAAAAGGAGGACCAGAAAAAATCATCTCTCCATAAACGAGCCTTCTAAATGCAAACATCCAAAGGATTAAGGATGATATTCTACACAATCAGGGATATCTTGAAAAATGATGAAAAGGGTAGAACATGAATGAGATTTGATTCCGGATGAGATAGCTTCGATAATCTATGGACAATATTTACGACTGTGGCTATGTCTTATGGAAATGTATACCGTTAGAGTTAAACAGTGTATACAATTCTTTAACATTGGCAGGATTTAATATTATATTTGTTTATATGGGTGGGTGGTATAAGCGTGGGTGGTATAAGCGTGGGTGGTATATGGGTGGGTGGTATAAGCGTGGGTGGTATAAGCCATAGACGAGGATTACTCTGCTCTGTGAGGACCAGACTGGGAGTGACAGATAGCTTCACTGGTAGTCGGACAGCTGAAGGGGATTTACAAGCCAAGGTTCTAGATTGCAGAAGGAATTTGACAATCGATTCAACACTAAAAACCTGATTACCGTAAAAATTTCATATGACGTCAAACAGTATATTATTGTAGCGTACTTAGAATTCTTAGTGGATAGTTGGTGGTTGCTTCCCTAAATCTTATCCAATATATTTCAATAGTAGAAGCTATCTTATAAGTTTTAACAAAATCAGTGAAGAAATAAAGCCGCTACAGTGATGATGACGAGGAAAGCTACCGGACGGACGGACGGACTGTAGGTATACCATAATACGTCCCGTCGTGCAACTGCATAATAATACATCAAATTATACTAAAAGGTTATAGATGGTGCAAGAGACAAAGGCATTAAAACTACCCATCTAGCTGAGGTGATTAATCTGGTGGGAGTTCTTTGTACACACGTGGGGTTTCTGTGGTTATACAATATTAACAAATCGTGTATGCTTTAAAGACAAAAGTAAAAACAAACGTACAGTATATATCGGTATTATACCCTTTCAATACAACTACAATGGTTTAACTATGAATGCTACTGACATGATACTACTTCACTTTCCAAGGG
Source organism: Paralithodes platypus (assembly GCA_032716605.1). Lineage (NCBI taxonomy): Eukaryota > Metazoa > Arthropoda > Malacostraca > Decapoda > Lithodidae > Paralithodes > Paralithodes platypus. Next base: position 72,595,092 of record CM064483.1, read on the forward strand.
CCTTTAAAAATGAAAGGGACAAATAAAATTATATTATTTTTATTAATCTCACCACCACACCCCCAATGAAATTAATTAAAGTATATATGATCCACCGGGATTCGAACCCGGGTTATCACACACATATTTTTGTCACCTTAACCATTACACCACCAGGACGGTTGAACTGACCCTCTAAGTTAGTTGCAATCCTTATATACATAAATAAGACCGTCAGGAGATAGATATAAATAAGACCGTCAGGAGATAGATATAAATAAGACCGTCAGGAGATAGATATAAATAAGACCGTCAGGAGATAGATATAAATAAGACCGTCAGGAGATAGATATAAATAAGACCGTCAGGAGATAGATATAAATAAGACCGTCAGGAGATAGATATAAATAAGACCGTCAGGAGATAGATATAAATAAGACCGTCAGGAGATAGACATAAATAAGACCGTCAGGAGATAGACATAAATAAGACCGTCAGGAGATAGACATAAATAAGACCGTCAGGAGATAGACATAAATAAGACCGTCAGGAGATAGACATAAATAAGACCGTCAGGAAGAATAGACATAAATAAGACCGTCGGAGATAGACATAAATAAGACCGTCAGGAGGATAGACATATAATATAGACCGTCAGGAGATAGACTAGGCCGTCAGGAGATAGACATAAATAAGACCGTCAGGAGATAGACATAAATAAGACCGTCAGGAGATAGACATAAATAAGACCGTCAGGAGATAGATATAAATAAGACCGTCAGGAGATAGATATAAATAAGACCGTCAGGAGATAGATATAAATAAGACCGTCAGGAGATAGATATAAATAAGACCGTCAGGAGATAGATATAAATAAGACCGTCAGGAGATAGATATAAATAAGACCGTCAGGAGATAGATATAAATAAGACCGTCAGGAGATAGATATAAATAAGACCGTCAGGAGATAGATATAAATAAGACCGTCAGGAGATAGATAAATAAGACCGTCAGGAGATAGATATAAATAAGACCGTCAGGAGATAGATATAAATAAGACCGTCAGGAGATAGATATAAATAAGACCGTCAGGAGATAGATATAAATAAGACCGTCAGGAGATAGATATAAATAAGACCGTCAGGAGATAGATATAAATAAGACCGTCAGGAGATAGATATAAATAAGACCGTCAGGAGATAGATATAAATAAGACCGTCAGGAGATAGATATAAATAAGACCGTCAGGAGATAGATATAAATAAGACCGTCAGGAGATAGATATAAATAAGACCGTCAGGAGATAGATATAAATAAGACCGTCAGGAGATAGATATAAATAAGACCGTCAGGAGATAGATATAAATAAGACCGTCAGGAGATAGATATAAATAAGGCCGTCAGGAGATAGATATAAATAAGACCGTCAGGAGATAGATATAAATAAGACCGTCAGGAGATAGATATAAATAAGACCGTCAGGAGATAGATATAAATAAGACCGTCAGGAGATAGATATAAATAAGACCGTCAGGAGATAGATATAAATAAGACCGTCAGGAGATAGATATAAATAAGACCGTCAGGAGATAGATATAAATAAGACCGTCAGGAGATAGATATAAATAAGACCGTCAGGAGATAGATATAAATAAGACCGTCAGGAGATAGATATAAATAAGACCGTCAGGAGATAGATATAAATAAGACCGTCAGGAGATAGATATAAATAAGACCGTCAGGAGATAGATATAAATAAGACCGTCAGGAGATAGATATAAATAAGACCGTCAGGAGATAGATATAAATAAGACCGTCAGGAGATAGATATAAATAAGACCGTCAGGAGATAGATATAAATAAGACCGTCAGGAGATAGATATAAATAAGACCGTCAGGAGATAGATATAAATAAGACCGTCAGGAGATAGATATAAATAAGACCGTCAGGAGATAGATATAATAAAGGAATAAGACCGTCAGGAGATAGATATAAATAAGACCGTCAGGAGATAGATATAAATAAGACCGTCAGGAGATAGATATAAATAAGACCGTCAGGAGATAGATATAAATAAGACCGTCAGAATAGATATCAATAAGACCGTCAGGAGATAGACATAAATAAGACCGTCAGGAGATAGATATCAATAAGACCGTCAGGAGATAGACATAAATAAGACCGTCAGGAGATAGATATAAATAAGACCGTCAGGAGATAGATATAAATAAGACCGTCAGGAGATAGATATAAATAAGACCGTCAGGAGATAGATATAAATAAGACCGTCAGGAGATAGATATAAATAAGACCGTCAGGAGATAGATATAAATAAGACCGTCAGGAGATAGATATAAATAAGACCGTCAGGAGATAGATATAAATAAGACCGTCAGGAGATAGATATCATGTGATTGAAAGGGCTAAGTTGTTTTTCTTCTAGTTTGCTCTCTAGACCTCCATCAAGCTTAATGAGCACTCCCAAGATCCCCCTTCGAGATCAAATGTCCCATCCAAATGCTTGTTCCATATAATTTACAGGGTCGCGATCGCTCGCCCGGAATATATCGACACCAAAATGGCACGAAATATTTTAACATTGACAGAAATGTGGCGATAGGTCTTCAATTCGCCAAACTACTGGGGCGTATGCCTTAACATCTCAAAACTAATGGGGCTAAACATGAGGGAGAAAGGAGTCGCCTACACTTAAAAACATAAGGAGACAAAGACACGAAATCCCTCGAAATCCTTTTGAGTGGTAGGCTTTATCTGGTGGTGGGCGCTGGATCCGGTGTTTACTCTGGGTCTCCGGGATTAATGTGGGGCGACAGGCTGATTTACGAGATCAATCTGGCCACCGTGAGATTAATACTAATACCATGAATTGTGGATGAGGTGGGTGGGTGGAGGAGGTGGAGGAAGAAAGAGGAAGTGGAGGAGGAGGAAGAAAGAGGAAGTGGAGGAGGAGAGGGGGAGGAGGAGCTGGAGAGGTGGTAAAGGATGAAGGAAGAACGAGGAAGTGGAGGTAAAAAGGGGAAATGGAGGAAGAAAGGGAAAATGGAGGAGGAGAGGGGGAGGAGGATGGAGGAAGAAAGATAATGTGGAGGAAGAGATGGGGGATGGTAGTGTAGTGGTGATGGAAGGAATGAAGAGAAGGAAGAGGTATAAGTGAGGAGGACAACGAGAGGGTGGTGGAAAAAGGCGAGGATAATGTGGTGTTGGTGGTGGTGAAGGAGGGGCTAGATAAGGGGAAGAATAAGAGGAACAACTGAAAACAATAACTTGCACTCCAGAACTCCATAAGATAAAACCGTATTGTAGGTCTGGAGAATACTTACCTAGGTGTGAGTCTCCTTCCACGGGCGCCCCATCATGCATGTACCCTGAGGAGGTGTCTGTGTACTGGGGCACCTCCACGGCTCCGGTCTCCACGCTGAAGTTACCCACGGCGGGAACTGGAGGGGAGAGAGAAACACACAATAAATAAACGTAAGAAAAGGTAAACCATTTAGCACATCGTTAAAAGTACGAGGCACTCTAGAACGCCTTGAAGATATTAATAAAGCATACACAAGACTAGAATATGATTTGACAGGACTCCCATTACCTTACGTTTCAAGGAGGAATAGACACACAAAACAAATCGAGTGAAAGATTGACAGAAACACAGAGGTTGATTAGAGAATCATCAATATTATTTGAATTACAGATTGACAGAAACACAGAGGTTGATTAGAGAATCATCAATAATATTTGAATTACAGATTGCACATAGCTATTAGCCATTGAATCCAACAACGATTTGGTGATGGGCTGGTCTATCAGAGTGAGAACTGAGCGATCTCTGCCATACCCATAGCTTACTCTGACTGTTCCTTTTACTTATATATTTTCTAGATCTCAAGTGACGGCGTCTCTTCCGTGGATTGACCTCCCAATCTACCAAGATTGGAAGCCAAGGCGTCACATTTTTCCTTTGCTCCTCAACTTTCTCTTCATAATTGCTTAGGGGCACAGGGCCCTGGATGGGGCTTTGGTTTCCCTGGCGTTTCCGCACCCTCCTCAGCTCCCCGCCATGGAGTGGCTTCGGTCACCCAGGCTTTATTGTGGTCGGCAGGGAGAGTTCTGTTGGAGCGCTCGGTTATGGCCTTGGCCTTGCTCGGGGCCTTGGGGCTGTTCGGGGAACAACAACAACAACAACAACGATTTTCTACATTAATGCTGAAGTCAAATAGTTTTACTTGGCCTAGAAAGGACATTCAGCAATCAGAAGATACAATATTGACATCATATAACCTTCTAACTCTGACATGTCCTTTCTAAGTTGAAAAAATATATCGCCAGTTAGTAGCTTGAATGAAATAGAAATTGGCATCATCTGTTTCCAATCGTTAATGATATTGCTTAAATTACATATACATAATGTGTGAGATATGAGTCGTCGAGCCTAAAACAAAATATAAGATAGGTAAATTAAGGGGAGACGGTCGTTTTTCTGGTCCCATTTCTCCCTCGTGTTTAGTCCCATTAGTTTTGAGATTTGTAGACGTTCGGCCCATTTGTTTGGCGATTTTAAGACCTTTCGTCCCATTTCGTTATAAATGTTATGACCTATTGTGCCATTTAGGTGTCGATTCTTTCCTGGCGAGCGAAAGCGAGCCTGAAATTGTAAGAGGAACCGGCCTTCGGCCGGGACATTTGTCTACCGAAAAATTTACAAATTTGTCTTGAGGGGGGTCTAGGGGATGTTTTTCTAAGTTTGAGGGATGTCTAGCGAGGAAACTAAAAATTTATGAATTAATGAATTTATAAGCCAAAAAAAGCAGTGAGTGTCCCCTTAAAAAATAGTTAGGTAGCGTTAGTGGCCAAGCTGCTGCAACAACTACTAATAACATTGGCAAAATACGAAATCCAATGAACCAGAATATTTGATGAATTAGGTCACGGCAACATATTATATTTACACATTTTGTCATTACTCAAATAGCGAGGCTCTAAATTTGACTGATTCGGGTAATTGACTGAATATCATGAATAATAATGAATAAATCATTACACGCATTCATATCACGGGTAAAATATTGCAAGCAATTACAGGTACTAACATTTCAAATTTTATTCATTTTTATGCCAATATCGCCGAGAAGTATAAATATTGATATATGCGAGTGCAGACGGCGGTATGTCAATATAAATACTTAGTCTGCACAATAGCTGAAACATATTTATTGGTCACGCAAATCCAAGCACATACAATTGATATATATATATATACTGTATATAAAACAAAAACAAATATTTATATACTGTATATAAAACAAAAACACATTTATTACACTTATTACTTGTTAGAAATCGTCTGGGAGTACTATCTGTTGTCTATGATGTTCCTGCACTAAACATAATTATATATTCGTAAAGTTAATGGTAGGGGATTATAAATTATCACTTCCAACAACCCAATTCAAATGGTGATGGGCTGGTCTATCAGAGTGAGAACTGAGCGATCTCTGCCATACCCATAGCTTACTCTGACTGTTCCTTTTACTTATATATTTTCTAGATCTCAAGTGACGGCGTCTCTTCCGTGGATTGACCTCCTAATCTACCAAGATTGGAAGCCAAAGCGTCACATTTTTCCTTTGCCCCTCAGCTTTCTCTTCATAATTGTTGAGGGGCACAGGGCCTTGAGTGGGGCTTTGGTTTCCTGGGCGTTTCCGCACCCTCCTCTGCTCCCCGCCATGGAGTGAAACGGTCACCCAGGCATTACTATGGTCGGCAGGGAGGGTTCTGTGGGGGCGCTCGGTTATGGCCTTGGCCTTGCTCGGGGCCTTGGGGCTGTTCGGCCAGGCAGCTTGGGGAGGAACAACAACAACAACCCAATTCAATATTACGGTTCCTTAACTGTCTTTCATCTTCAGACTGCGATAATATGACCGTAAATGACAGTTAATATCGACGGGTAGTTAAGCTTAAGATCGCTGAAATTACGTTATTATGTTGGGAATAGTACTGCAAGCCGGTTCCCGGATCAATCAACCAGCAGACTATTTCAACCAGTAGCTCTCAACCAGTGCCAACTCTACCTGTGTCAACCTAACATAACCTAACGCAACCTAACAGTATTAGTTGATTTATTACTGGTTAAGATTGACTTTGTATTATGGTATACGGGTTGAATTGATCGGTCACCCTGCTACTGTAGTCCTGTAGCCATTAATAAGAAGGTATTAGTCTTACAGTGTATGTTATAGGTAGATAGATTGATATATACGATAGATAGATAGATAGATAGAGGGGGGGGGTGTAGATAGACAGTATTTCAAAAGTCTAATTCGCAAAATAATTTCACGTTTCTATAACTGTAAAATACGAAATATTCCATTACGCAAGTACTGTTATTTTCTTTCCATTACATATTCCCAATCCGTATCATATTTTGATTATCGCATCTCTATAATAATACTTTATTCTACGACAGACAGACATATTATATAGTTGATCACCGGGCATCACGTTCATCATCATTTGTGCAAGTATGTATATATTATCTTTATGGCCACCAATGTCCTGGTTTAGTGTCCTTGTGGTCTCTTATTTCGTCTAGTATCATTATCGTTATTAGACAAGCACTCTCACATAGTTGCTGGTACTATATATTTCTATCCTCTCTCTCTCTCCCCCTTCTCTGCCTTTTAATAACTTACATTTCCCATACACTTCACATTCTCTCTCTTTCTCTCTCTCTCTCTCAGCTCCATAAACCAGGAATGACTGGGGCCACAGTGATAAGTCCGCCGTGGAGAGGTCGTCATCTTTTAATTGTAAATGAGTTCCCATTTTTGCTCGGTAGTGGAGGGTGGGGGGAGAGAGAGAGAGAGAGAGAGAGAGAGAGAGAGAGAGAGAGAGAGAGAGAGAGAGAGATAGAGAGAGAGAGAGGACGGTGGAAGGTAAGTCGGTACGGAGAGAACATTCATGAGGATCAAAAATGGATAGGGTGGGACAGGAATAGGAGAGGAGCGGAGAATAGTAGAGGATGGGAGGATAGTAGAGAAGAAGGAGGAGGAGGGAGGAGGGGGAAAGAGGAGGAGGAGGAGGAAGGAGGCTAGTAAAGGAGGAGGAGGAGGAGGAGGAGGAGGAGGAGGGGGAAGGAGGATAGTAGAGAAGAAGGGGTAGGGGAAGGAGGATAGTAGAAGAGGAGGAAGAAGAGGAGAAAGGCAGAGGACACAATAATCCCATTAGTACTCATGTTTTCAACATTCCTGGCTACTAATAAACGACTTTATTATAACAGACAAATGAAGGAAGAGAGCAATAAAAGCTAAATTAGACAACAACAAAGAAAATACAGAAGGAAAACAATGTTACAAAAACAAGAAACACTAAAAAAACAATGCAAGAAAAGAAGACAAACACCCAGATAAGAAAACACAACAAAGAAAAATACAAACCAACTAATAACCAGGAAGTAGAGGCGAAAAACAAGAACAAAATAATGACAAGGAAAGAAATGAAACACACAAAAACAAGCAAGTAACAAGGGGAGGAAACAAAAACATAATAATCATAATAAACAAACAAACAAATGGCCAGGTAAGAAAGGCGGAAGGGTAACAAAAAATAGTCCTCTTATGACCCCCGCAACCTCAAGTCGTTTTCTATAATGTGAAGTGGAGCAGCCCAAGGAGATTGCACTCTCAGAAAACGGAAAACTCTCTCTTTCTCCTCCCTCTGTTTTTGTCTCGCTATCTACTGTAATTCTCTCTCTCTCTCTCTCTCTCCCCCCCCCTCTCTCTAACATAATTATTTTTGTATATATCTTCTATCTCTTTTAGTATATCCATATAGAAAAGCCTATATCACAACATAGTCATATATGTAACTTTCACCCTCTGCGCAATGTATCAATATACATGTATCTATCTGCTATCCTTGTCTTCAACTCGGCAGTAACTACTATTTTTATTTAATATATTTATGTATCTATTATTTTTTGCTTAGGCCTGATTACGCTAGAAGGATTATACAGTCTGTGCGGGTATGTAATTATGTACAGTCGGGCTAATAAGTGATGTCTCGGCACCAATTATGTTTTGATCAATAATTGGTATCAGAAATAATTACACATAATTTCTTCTTTTTGAGTGAGATATACCAACATGTTCCTACACTTACCCACCCTATTCAACATCTGACAGACATTAATACAGCACAGAGCGAGCCAAACGTAATGACAGCTGAGACATGACTTATTAGCGCCACCGTACATTAGATCTATGTAACTTTCTTCCTTTCACGGGCAGAAGGTTAAGACCCGGAGAGGAGGAGGAGGAGGAGGCGCTGGGAAGTTGATGAAAACTGCACGGGGGTAAAACATTAATAAGTGGGTAATCTGACACACGATTGGCAGTCATGTTGGGAGAAGGAGGGAGGAGGAGGAGGAGAAGGAGGAAGCTGCAGGAGGACGAGGAGGAGGAGGAAAAGAAGGAGGAGGACGACGAGGAGTAGGAGTAGGAGGAAGAGTAAGAAGAGGAGGAGGAAGTAAAAGAGAAAGGGGAAGTAGAGGTGAAGGAGCAAGAATATTGGGAAGAAGGGAAGAGGAGGAAAAGCAGAAAGGAGGAAGAGGAAAGGGGGACATAAGGAAGAAAGAGGCGGAGGAGTGAGGTAAAGGAAGACGAGAAAGAGGGGACAGGAGGAGAACCTTGCCATCTAGCCTCAACTTATCTCACAAATAACGACAGGAAAAGGGCTTCGAAAATAAACTGGAATAGCAAATTGCTAGAATAAAATAATTAAACTATAATGCATAAAATATATTAATTATGATATATGTATCATAAATATTAACCAAAGCTAGTACTGTAATAAAACATCAGGAATACAGACAAATAACAGCCTCGAGTCCTGGAAGAGAGTGCTGTGTGTCATGTCGACCTTCCATGTCTCATTAATGAACCTACCGACATAACACCTGGGCTGGAAGTTAGTTACAGTAGGTTCGTTACCCCTTCACATCAACAATATATACTAATTTTCTACATTTTATTGGTTGTAGTGTATGGAGTCTATTTATCTATATCCATTTTGATTTATACATTCATACACACATATAAATACAGAGTGTTCCACAAGCACTGCGGTTCCGGTCTCATGGTCTAATAACGGCGTTCGAGACATCCCTGTTCAGAGCTGCCTCACTTGTCAATGTGTGTTTTTTTGTATTATATATATATATATATATATATATATATATATATATATATATATATATATATATATATATATATATATATATATATACGGTATTATATATATATATATATATAATATATACAGTATATATATATATATATTTTTTTTTTTTTTTCCAATTTCAATAGTAAGGTCTGAGCCCACGTTTGTCTTGGTCAACCCCTTGGTGCTGCTCCCTCCATGTTCACGGTCTTGCATATTTTCACCCAACTTAGTTCATCCATCCTCTCCAAAACCATTAAAGCCTGCTAGTACGCATCTCATCACTGATAACACGTCAAGACGTCAACACGTCAAGATAGCGAGAGTGAAGGGTGCGTGCGTAGCTCTCTCCCTGTGTATCCTCCTCCTCAACATACAGATGGGCTGTGCCGATATAAAGGTGCAGAGGGGACCGGTAGTGTACCAGGTCAACACTAAACAAGTATTGAGGGACCTCGTCACACAGAAATCACACATAAGTGAACCTTCTGTCACCATTCCTGCCTGGTCAAGTTTATATATCGGGAAGACACAGCGGCTTGGCAAGTACTCTGGCACAACCTCGCTACAACACCTATTGTGCTACACTCTAATTAGCTGCGGAGATGTAGAGACCAACCCCGGCCCGAGGTCAACACTGAAGAAACCTCACCACCAACCAAGTAAGACAGACACCGTCATTTCAACAGTCCCTAGCAGAAAAATTCGTTATTACAAACCGGGCCTACAGGTACCTCAGCCTCCCGTCACGCTCCAATTCAGCCCACAACACAACCCAACACGGTCGGCGACCCAGTCTCCCGTCACCGCACCAATTCAACCCACAACACAACCCAACAATATCGGTGGCTCAACATGTAACCGGAGCAGCTAGGAAGAAAGGTATCAGTCGCAACAACATCAACAATGGAGCAGCATTTGCAGCCAGGAATAAGGACAACATCATCAAACAGCAAATACAGGTGGGGCTGGGAGGGGTCATAGGGGGAGACATAGCCACAGACAGTCCCCAACCCCCACGCTCTCACCCTAACAGCAGCACAGCTGATCACCACACCGCCAGACGTACGACGAACAATAAAAAGAAGCTATGTACAGTGTGCGATATTAGATTCAACAAAAGGAGTCCAACATCACAATGTAGTATTTGTAATGAAACAGTACACGATCGATGTACTTATGTTACCAGCAGAAAAGAAGTGGAATGCGATAAATGCAGGGAATTAGCAATTACCCACTCCACCACCAACACTACATTACCCACAGCATTACCATTAATACCACAGATATCGGCGACCCAAGTAGCACAACATGCAACAAGAACAACAATAAAAACAGTTAGCACTCGCAAATACATCAACAGGGAAGCAGCATCAACGGACAATGAAGGGAAGCAGCATCAACGGACAATGAAAACAACAACAGCAAACAACCACAGCCCGACCGCGAGTATCCCCTGCCCCCTCCCGTGCCCTCTCCCGCACAAACAGCTGATCGACGCGGACCAAACCACACCTCCAGTCGTATGATAAACAGTAAGAAAAAACTATGTATAGTCTGTAATATTGGTTTCAACAATAGGAGTTCACTTTCACAATGCAACAGTTGTAATGAAATTGTTCATAACCGATGTACTTACGTTAACAGTAGAAACGTTGTACAACACCGCGAAACCATTTGTTTTATTTGTGAATCACTCATAACACGACGTCAGAAGATCCAAAACTGTGTAAAGTGTAAACATGTAGCTCACATGAAGTGCATCTCTAAGAAGACCAACAGTGAAGAACGGGAATTCCTTTGCAATGTGTGCCTTGCATTCATTACCGAATATTAATGTAAATGATCCAAGTATTAACAACTCAGACTCCAGCCAGGACACATTCAAAATCAAAGATGAATACAAAGTGTTCACCAACAAAGGGCTCCATCTTATCCACATTAACGCCAGATCAATGTACCATAAATTGTCAGAAATAAACTTGCTAGCTAATAAGGCCAAAGCTTCAATAATTGCAATCACAGAAACCTGGCTGGATTCAAGTATAAACGATGGTGAAATAAACATTCAAGGTTTCAATATGGTTAGGAATGATCGCAATAGGCATGGGGGAGGAGTATGTCTGTATGTAAAAAAACAACCTCACACACACAACTAGGACCGACCTCCATGTAGAAAATCACGAAGCTCTGTGGATCGACCTACACCTGCCGAGGACAAGACCCATCACAATTGGGGTATGCTATAGGCCACCAGACGACACACAATTCTTGACCAAATTTGAACGAACTTTGTCATCGCTAGACCCTCGGAATGCATCCATCATACTAGGGGATTTTAACCTGTGTTACAAACAACGAAATAATAGGCTTGTACGAGAATATAGGCATATACTGACAATGCACAATCACAAACAACTCATCACAACCCCCACACGTATCTCTGAGAACACTGCCACAATAATAGACCACATAAACTGTAACAGAGAGGACAAAATATCCCAATCAGGGGTTATACAGACTGGCATAAGTGATCACTTCGTCACATATTGCACACGGAAAACCACAAAAATTACCCTAGAGAATCACAAGGTTAGCAAAATAAGGTCACTCAGAAACTACAATAAAGAAAAATTTCTGGACATCTTATGGAATACAGACTGGTCTCCAGTGTTTGGAAGTACAAACGTTAATGACGCATGGGTTGGCTTCAGAACCATCATCACAAACATCCTAGACGAAATAGCTCCTCTGAAAGACATACGAATTAAAGCAAGGTCAGACCCATGGATCAACAATGACATACTACACCATCTGGAACACAGAGACAATCTGTTAAAAAGGCTTGCGAAACATAGGCAGGATCAAGGTCTGAAACATGAGTTCAACAGGGCCAGGAATAAACTAAGTAGGAAAATGAAATCAGCGAAAACTAATTATTTTCACAATAAGGCAGAGGAATATCAGAATAACCCAAAGAAACTATGGAGGCACCTAAAAACAACAGGCTACAGCAACAAGACAAGGGATTCGTCTAACACTAATATTGCTCTCACCATTAATGATCAGGTTTGCCACGATAAACGACAAATTTCAACCTACTTCAACTCCTTCACTTCCATAGCAAACACACTTGCACAGAACCTACCTCAACCTCTCAATAAATACACGACAACAACAGCCACCTTTCGTAATTTCTACAGAGATAAAGACGTACACCCGAACACATTTGGATTGCAAAATGTTACACCAAAATACACTTTTGACGAGCTGTCTAACCTAAATGTACATAAAAGCACAGGACCAGACAAAATTCCTGCCAAATTTCTACGAGATGGAGCCATTGGTATAGCAGGCCCCCTAACCCACATCATCAACTTGTCAATTAACACCAACACTGTACCTGCTGAACTGAAGGAAGCTATTGTAACCCCTCTATTTAAGAAAGGAAATAAACTAGAAGTTGGCAACTACAGACCAGTTAGCATATTATGTATTGTATCTAAAATCCTTGAAAGAGCGGTATACACCCAAATTGAACACTACCTCAAACAAAATGATCTATTCTATAAGTTTCAATCAGGTTTCAGATGCATGTACTCGACAGACTCCTGTCTCATCCACTTAACGGATCACATTCGTAAAGAAATTTCTAAAGGTAACTACACCGGTATGGTTCTTCTTGATCTACAAAAAGCGTTTGACACAGTAGACCATGATATCCTATGTAATAAACTACAAGCAATGGGCATAGGGTCTGTGAACTGGTTTAAATCTTATCTTAGTGGTAGAACCCAAAGAGTCAAAATTGATGATAATATATCTGATCCTATGCCAATTAACTGTGGGGTCCCGCAGGGAAGCATCCTTGGTCCCTTACCCTTTCTCTGTTATGTGAACGACATGGAACTGAGCGTCTCATGTAAATTATTACTGTATGCAGACGACAGCGTGCTTCTGGTTTCAGGAAAAGACCCAATAAGTATTGCCGCTTCACTTTCCAAAGAACTAGCATCATGTAGTGAATGGCTAGTGGACAATAGACTATCTCTTCACCTGGGCAAGACGGAAGCCATCTTATGTGGAACAAAACGCAAACTGAAAGACATTGTGGGCTTCTCGGTCAACTGTAATGATATTCCTATAACAACAGTGTCACAAGTTAAATATCTCGGACTAAAACTGGACGCGAGTTTGTCAGGTGAAACTATTTTGGAATCTATCCTGAGTAAGTGTAGAGCACGGATAAAATACCTGTATAGACAGGTGGGATGCTTGCCCGCGGCGACCAAAAAGACCCTTTGCCAAGCGCTTGTTCAATGTCATTTTGACTATTCTGTGTCATCCTGGTACTCTGCATCATCTAAATCAGCACAACACAAACTTCAGGTCACTCAAAATAAAATGGTTAGGTTCATGCTGAACCTAGGACCCAGATCACATGTTGGCCAGGAACAACTTCAGTCACTAGGTATGCTCAATGTCTCTGACAGGGCCAAACAAATCAGGCTCACTAATGCCTTCAAAATGTTCTATGACAGAGCACCAGAGTATCTAAAGAATGATTTTGTTAAAGCAAATGAGAGGAGTGGACATAATACAAGAAACAGGATGATTAATTTTAAGGTCCCGAGAATCCAAGGACAGGGTAAGCAAACATTCTTCTTCACTGCCATCAAAGACTGGAACGACTTACCCCAGTCAGTCCGTGAAAAGAGAACACTGTATTCCTTCAGACGTAGCCTGAAGGAACACCTGAACCGGACAGCTGCGAGAAGGGAGCACCAAACTTATGTCTACTACTAAATACGACATAAGAGATAGACAAACCAAACTGAAATGATTACTGATTACGGATTACTGATATTTATTATAGGATGTAAGGTAATCTTAAAATAACACCCTAGAAATACTTTCTCTAAATTTTTTTTTTTTTTTTTCCTCCCCATTTCCCCAGCTAACCTAATCCTACAAGGACCCCAATGGAAATACGCCTAACGGCCTTATTGGGCTATCCTTAGTTGGAATTATGCAAGGCTGGTACATGTCATATTTTGTAATATACTATGTGGTACCAACTCTGTAAATTGCTAACTGAATAAATATTATTATTATTATTATTATTATTATTATTATTATTATTATTATTATTATCTTGATACCTAACCATCTCCTCAGCTCTTCACTAGATATCCTATCTTGCAGTTTGGCCCCACACATCCATCTCACCATTCTCATCTCGTTACGTTCCATTCTGTTGATATCATCCACTGAATGGAACGTAACGAGATTAGATTGGTTATCTCCATTTGTTTATCTAACTCCTTGTGTCTTTAATTAAGCCACCCACACAACACTGGGGTAAAGGTTAAGTTAGTTACACCTTCATACGAAAACTTTAAACATTTTCCATTGTATTAGTTCAACTTTAGTTGTGCTGTATGGGTGTCATTCATACGGATTCTTTAGACACAGCACACTGGGATAAGGGTTAGGTTAGTTATCCCTCTACACAAATAATTTAGTCAATTATTATTTTGTTTAGCTGTATGGCTGTCTCATTCAATCTATGACTCGCTCACTCACTATACCTATCTATTTTTCTATGTCTATTTCAATCACCCACACCACACCTCTACATGCATGCTTAACTTTTCTCAGTTTGGGATGGGTATCTCTCTAGGTGAAATATCTATATGCAATCACATGTTTACTCCCTCGCTCACGATATCTATCTGCTCATCTATCCAGTAAACACTACCCATCTATCCATCCTCTGCTCAAACACTAACCATCTATCCATCCTTTACACAAACACTATACCCATCTATCCATCTTCCCAACAAACACTTCACTCCTTTTCCTTTTGTTAGACAGTACAATGATTGTGCGAGAACTCGAACACACATATTCAACTTTTCCCGGCTAAAAGGTTTGATACCTTGTTACTGAAGAAAACAAAAGTACTGAATCCAGAAAAGTAAATCTGACCAACATCAACCTGGGACACTGTTTTAGGAATTTTAGATCAAACAAGGGAGCCCATATTGTACTTCACCCTGTCAAGAGATTTTCGTGGGTACTGTGCAATATATCAACAATCTGGG
The DNA here is from genome assembly GCA_032716605.1 of Paralithodes platypus. Classification (NCBI taxonomy): domain Eukaryota; kingdom Metazoa; phylum Arthropoda; class Malacostraca; order Decapoda; family Lithodidae; genus Paralithodes; species Paralithodes platypus. The sequence goes on from CM064483.1 coordinate 72,610,416, forward strand.
CTCCAGCGAACTTGTATAGGTACTTTTGGACATCTGATGGTTCCGTTGCTGGGGTTCTTGAGTGAGCGGTTTGTTTCAATCTCTGTATTTATTCTGTCTTTATATCCCTGTCTCACCCTATGTACCTTTTCATCAGTCTATCCCCTGACTAAATAAATCCCACACACAAAGAATAGCTCCGATACAAAAACCCATCACATCTGAAAGTGGAGCTGGATCTTGCAAATTTGGCAAGCGGTGATGTAGCGGAATGGTAATGTTAGGGGCGTTTTATATGTGCCTTTCTCTGTGCTTATCTGTCTGTCTGTCAAATATATCTATCTCTCTATCAGTCAATATCGAATATCCCACAAAACAAAAGCCACAGGTTCATGATACCCCAGGCAGTGTCGAAGCTGCATAGTAACGTTGCGAGAGTACTCTAGGGTGCAGCATGTCTCTCAATCTGTTCGTCTAATATATCTTGTCTTCTATCTCTCTCTAATCACGTCTCCAATCGCTAAATCCACCTATATGTCTATCCGTCAAACCTCCTCAAAAAGTCAGCAAACTTACCAGAAACAAAGAAGAGCTCGGAGACAAGGACCCATCTCGCCTGGAAGTGTAGCTGGATCTTAACAAACTTGGCAAGGCGGTGTCGTAGTTGGATGGTGACGTTCCGGGGGTTCTCCAGGGCACGGTCTGGCATGTACTCGTAGACCTCCGCCCGCCCGTTGAAGTACTTCCCGCCCACACTGAACAACACCCGGGCCCTGGAGAACACCTGTGGACAGAGAAAGGGCAAAGATTGAGATGATGATGATTACAATTTGGTTAATACTAACAACTTAAGATTCATAATAAGATTATACAGATCACCTACAGCCAGAGAACATGAAAAAGTATGATATAATTGTAGGTGTACGTTAGCATCTCTACTGAATTTCCTTCTTTTATAATAAGTGATAATGCTAGTTATTTAGGATATATCATAGAAGAAACAAGGAATCAGATAGTCCAAAAACGGCATTTAAAATAACCCCCTCCCTCCTCCCCTGAGAATGTTTGGGCAGGGTTAAGTGATGGGAAGCTGAGGGGTAAAAAGAGAACGAAACATGAGACAAATAATACAACTCAGGTGAAAATATAATTGAGGATCATGTATGGTAATTGAATATAGATAACACACACACGCACACACTACCATTCCTAACTCACAATCATCCGTTTAATTTCTCATGCTATTCAACCTCATCAATCCTTGTCTCATTATCCTCTCATCCTCTCTCTCTCGCATAATCCCTATCTTTCCTTCATCACCTCCCTATTAACTAAACTTCTTCCCCCCCCCCCCCCCTTCCTCTTTTTCCTCCCCACTCCCACTAATCCTTCTCACTCCCTTCCTTACCTACTCCCTCTCATTCCCTCCCCCCTACCCCCATTCCCTCTTCTCCTAGCCCCCGCTTCCCTCTCCCTCCTCCCACTCTTTCTCAATTATCACTCTCTCTCCAACCTACCCCTAAGCCTCTCCCCTCCTCCAATCCTCACTCTCTATCCAAACTCTCCCCTCCCCTCTTCCAATCCCCACTCCTAAATGTTCACTCTCTATCCAATGTATGCCTAAGCCTCCTCCCCTCCCCCTCTCAATCCCCACTCCTCAATGTTCACTCTCTACCCAACCTAAGCCTCCTCCTTCCCCCCTCCCCCCCCCTCCAATCCCAACTCAACTCATTGCTCGCTCTCTATCCAACCACAAATCCCTAAGCCTCCTCCCTCCCCCTCAACCCCTACAATCCCTACTCCCTTCCCCCAACTCCCCCCCACCTGCCGGCAATCACTCGTCCGAATCCCGTAATGCCGCCTTCCGTGATGGACGTGGCAATTAAAGTCTCTGGCACTGGAAACGGAGACCTCCCTAATTACAGCACACGGATGAGGCAGGGGAGAAATCGTAAAGGGAGGGAGGGAGAGAGAGATAGAGAGGGGAGTTGGTACTTCGGGAGGGTGGGATGCGAAGGAGAACGAGAGAGAAGGGAGAGCGAGAGAGAAGGGAGAGAGGGAGAGAGAGAGAGAGGGAGGTACGAAAGGAGATAGAGAAAAAGAAAGAGGGGGCATAGGAAGAGGGTATTTCGGGAGGGAAGGAGGGAGGGAGGAAAGGAAAGCGAGGGAGAGCGAAAGGGAAGGGAGGGAGGAGAGGTATAGAGAATCATAATACTATTAATATATTTATTAACCTGAAGTTAGTGCTCAGAAGAAGGGGTTTAGGAAGGGAGAGAAAAAGAGAGCGAGTGTGTGTGTGTGTGTGTGTGTGTGTGTGTGTGTGTGTGTGTGTGTGTGTGTGTGTGTGTGTGTGTGTTTGAAATAACAGAGATAGGGAGAGAATAGTAAAATAGCAAATATATAGTAAAAAGAACAGTAAAACAACATAGACAAAAGTAAATCTGGATGTAAAAGCGAAGATAGGTGTCAAGAAAGGTGAGAAGAGGCGGTCAGAAGGTATAAAGGGGGGGGGGGGGTGTCACACTAGTAGAGGTGGAAAAGGGGGAAGAGAGCAATAAAGGGAAGAGGGAAAGAGAGACGAAGGGGGAAATTAGAAAATGAAAACGCATAATTGTGGAGTTAAACTGAAGAACTGCCTTAAAACCAAAGTTGCATAAATACCTTAGTTAATCCACTTATGAGTTTATGTGTCGCTACAAACAGCTTAAACCCACACACATACACCCTTCATAATGCACATGCAACTCATACTAAAACACACAAACACACACACACACACACACACACAGCCCGTAGCCTAGTAGGTAGAGCTCTCGTCTCACACACGAGAGGTCGGGGGTTCAATCCCCGGCCGGGCGGAGACAAATTGGGCTTGTCTCCTTTCATGTGTTAGCCTCAGTTCACCTAGCTGTAAATAGGTACCTGGAATAAGTGGACGACGTTGTGACGTCCCATCTGGGGTTGGCAAAAATGGTACAAGGCGAGATGGGTATCATATGGTTCACCTAAGCTGATGGCTACCTAAGCCTTCGGGCGAGACGGTACCGTCTATAGTGAGAATGGTACCATACAAGAATGGTACCATACAGATCCACCCTAAGCCTTCGTTTCCGATCTCGCCAATTGGCTAAAATACAGACTACACACACATCCACAGCCATTCCAACAGTACATAAAACACTTAACATGCATTTCACGCAATACATTCCCAGTTAAGGAGGCGCGATAATAATGAGCTTAGCTCGCATTGCGTGGATTCCCCTTGACGAACAAGTAACTGAGTATCACACACACACACACACACACACACACACACACACACACACACACACACACACTAACACCAGCTTACAAACACACCTTTCTTTATAAATATATCTATCTATCCATACATTCAACTAGCAATATGTCGAGTGAGGTAAAGTTTCACACATTGTTAAACTCTCTCTCTCTCTCTCTCTCTCTCTCTCTCTCTCTCTCTCTCTCTCTCTCTCTCTCTCTCTCTCTCTCTCATTTACTCACCATCACATCCTTGGAGTACATGTTGCTAACGAATATGTCGAGTGAGGTAAAGTTTCACACATTGTTAAATTCTCTCTCTCTCGCTCTCGCTCTCTCTCTCTCTCGCTCTCTCTCTCTCTCTCTCATTTACTCACCATCACATCCTTGGAGTACATGTTGCTAACGAATATGTCGAGTGAGGTAAAGTTTCGCACACTGTCGAACTCGCACAGGATTTCCACGGGCCGCACAGAAGACTCGTTCCGCCAACCCACCCACTCGTAACCTGCGAGGAGAAAAGACAAAAACGAGTTAGTACATTTTTTAGTGATAGTTAATGGAATGAGAGAGAGAGAGAGAGAGAGAGAGAGAGAGAGAGAGAGAGAGAGAGAGAGAGAGAGAGAGAGAGTACAAAGGAGTACAAAGGAAATCAAGCAACAACAGGTCTAGTGACCCTTCTAGGTTGCTTGTCCTCCAAAACACTGAGGATCAAGTGTCCAAACAGTGGTTTAGAGTGGGTAAGGGAACATTGGAAAGGGAACTACTGCCCTGCCACTAACGTGGCAGGACTAGGAAGTTAGTAGGGGACATATGGGTTAGTAACTGAGGGGAGGATAAAGTTATTCATTTACAAACGCAGTCAGTCGCGGGTTTGATGCGAGATATTTGTCTAGGCGGAATTTAAATGAATCAACGGTGCTGCAGTCTATAACGTCTCGGGGAAGCCCATTCCACAAGTTGACAACTCGATTGAAGAAGAAATTCTTAGATTCGTGCGAGTTAAAAGATTTACCAATAATTTTGCAACCGTTTCCCCGCGTGTAATTAGATTGGTCGATAGTGAAGTACTTACTACAGTTCATATTGTCGATGCCTTTGATGATTTTGAACACTTGAATTAAGTCGCCTCTTAATCTGCGCTGGGTTAAAGGAAATAGATTTAATTCTCTAAGACGCTCTTCGTATGGTTTGTTCTTTAGGCTAGGTATCATTTTGGTAACTCTACGTTGAACTCGTTCTAGCTTGTTTATATCTTTTTGGTAATAAGGGCACCAGGATTGAACGCAGTATTCCAGAAGAGGGCGGACTAAGGAATTGTAAAGGGTTAGGATAACTTCTTTGGATTTATGCTCAAATGACCTGCCTATAAAGCCAATTATTTTGTTTGCCTTCTTAACAACTTCTGAACATTGTTGACTCGGTTTAGGTTACTCGATATTGTTACTCCCAGATCAGTTTCTCTGTTTACATTCTTAAGCTGAGTGCCATTCATCGAATAGTTTGCTTTCTCATTTAGGTATCCGACATGTAGTACTTTACATTTATCCGCATTGAAACTCATTTGCCAAATTTGGGCCCAACATGACAATTTATCTAGATTGTGTTGCATATCGTCAACTTGTTCTTTTGAGAGTACGCTATTTGCAATTTTTGTATCGTCAGCAAATTTTGAGATTGTGCAGGTGAGACCCTCATCTATGTCGTTGATGTAAATTAGAAAGAGAATTGGTCCTAGTACCGATCCCTGGGGTACCCCGCTACTTACATTGGTCCATTTAGATGCCTTACCGTTTATGACTACCCTTTGCTTTCTGTTGCTGAGCCAATTTTCTATCCATTTCAACACACCGTCTTGTATTCCATGCGCTTTTAGTTTTAGCAGTAAACGTTTGTGGGGAACTTTGTCAAAGGCCTTTTGAAAATCAAGGTATATAATATCTACAGCTTTACTCTCATCGTAGAGGTTGAGGATATCGTGGAAGAAGTCTAAGAGGTTTGTTAAACAGGAACGTTTTTTACGAAAGCCGTGTTGAGTATCTTTAAGTATGTTATTTTCCTCTAAGTGATTTACGAGTCTGTCTCGTATGACCGTTTCTAGCATTTTACATACAACTGAGGTTAAGCTAATTGGACGATAGTTACTGGGTAGGGATTTGCTGCCTTTTTGAATATCGGTGTTACGTTGGCTAGCTTCCACTGATCGGGCATAGTTCCAGACTGCAAGGATTTATTGAATAGTAATGTCAGTGGTTTGGAGAGCTCATTCTTAGCTTCCTTTAGAACTCTAGGCGAGATTGTATCAGGTCCTGGCGTTTTATTTACCTTGAGTTTATCTAAACAATTCAATACTTCTCTCTCTGTAACGGTGATATTGCTTAGAACATCTGAATTATCAATCTGAATCGGCGATGGTGTAGGGATATCACTGAGAGAGAGAGAGAGAGAGAGAGAGAGAGATCTATATATATATATATATATATATATATATATATATATATATATATATATATATATATATATATATATATATATATATATAGATAGAGAGAGAGAGAGAGGGAGAGAGAGAGAAAAATGAGAGAGAGAAAAATGAGAGAGAGTGAGAGTATGTCGAGAAAACTTCTGATAACGATATGAAATATGATACTAAAATACACGTTGTTACAATTTATAAAAGCTATATATTCATATGCAATCATAGATTACATTAAAAACTAAATGTATATATAAAATACTGACGAGCTATAGCTTATATTATAATAGTTATATATATATATATATATATATATATATATATATATATATATATATATATATATATATACTGTATATGCGCACACAATACAAATATTCTCCTCTTCCGCAAATCATTCAAGTATCAAAAGATGGCCAGCAGAGCTCCCAGAATATTCACTACAGACCAACTCCTCCACACACATCCCGATACAATTCTTCCATTCTGTGTTCCAATACTATTTTCCCTCCTCCTGTCCTCAGTGCCGGGCGTCCATAACCTTCACTTCACCCGGACAGGAAACAAGAATATCAAAATAAGAAAATATATACAGTATATATACACACCCGAGCTGCCGTGGCAAAGGTTACTGCTTCTCCTCCAAAAGACTCACTCACTCACTCACACTCACACTCACTCTCACTCTCTCTCTCTCTCTCTCTCAGTGCAGGGATAATGGACAACTGACAACATATATCTAATTACGTTGCCACTACCTACAGTATAGGAAGGCATCATAGTGAAGAGTGGGTTAACCACTCCCTTAGGCCTGTGGTTCCGAAATGGCGCTACGACGATATAAGTTGTCCTTTGCCCGAATTCCAAAGGGGTCCGCGCTCCCCACCCCCCTCGAACTTTAAATTATGGAGGGGGGATCGTAAAGATGTGAGACTCGTGTCCATGATAGCCGTTTTCTGGTACACCTCCCTCATGTTTAGCCCCGTTAGTTTTCAGATTTTAAGATGTTTGCCCCATTAGTGTGTCGATTTTATGACCTTTCGCCCCATTTCTTTATCAATATTAAGACCTTTCGTGCTATTCAGGAGTTGATATTTTCCTGGCGAACGATAGTGAGCCTGTAATTTTGAAAGAACCGGCCTTGCCGGAACATTTTTCTACTGAAAAATGTACAACTTAATCTAGAAGGGGGATCTAATGGATTTTTTTTTTTTTAAGTTTGATCGAGGTCTAGGGAGGAAACTAAAAACATAATAAATATATGAAATAATCGACCAACAAATAAGCCCTTCCCCCTAAAGTTATGGAGTGGGATGGTAATAAAGATGTGAGACGTGTCCATGATATTCGTTCGGAACTCAGATGCCTTATCCAATATTTATGTCGGCCATAACGCCACGGAAATTTGGACCTCATTTAACAACACATAATTCGTCTTGGTTTGTGTTCTCTACAGTCTTCGTTTTATCCTTATTATGGCTATTGTTTATATTATTACTGTTATTGTTTTATTATTATTGTTTATATTATTACTGTTATTGTTTTATTATTATTAGTGTCGTTATTATTATTATTATTATTATTATTATTATCATCATTATTATAATTATTTTCGTTTATACTTAGAATGTATTATTTAATTATAATGAATAAATATTTGACTATACTTATCTCAAAACATCATGCATATTTATAAGTTATTTACAATCTTAATTAATTCAGGATTACTTTTCTTTATTGTTTTCTACATATTTACTAGCTGTCATCAAGTTGTTTCATATACTGTTTACATTGTAATTAAATTACTATATAATATTTCTCCTATCATGCCAGTGAAAATGGAGTCCATATACAAATGCGAAGATTATTCGCGATTTTATTTCTCAAGATTGGCTTTTCGTTTTCTTAAAATTTCACTTATACGCATTGATTATTATCAAACAATTAAACTATAATACTAAGTTATCCAGTTCATGTTTACCACCACCTATAAGTATATAATAGTATATAATATTCACTATAAGTTTAGACTGTACTACTCACAACAAATGTATATATATCTTTTCGTTAACTATACTTAATACCATTTCTGCATTTAGCCATTAATCTTTATGTTGTATCACTTCCACCGTATCGGCAATCATAAACAATCTCCAGGTTATCTCAATATCCTGCCTCATATCTCCCCAATTAATATAAAGTTCTTATCTCTGTGTATACTCATCCTTATCATTAACCAGTTTTGTCGATTCTCTCTTCGCCAACATGGGAAACAGACTAGACAGATTTCTGAACGCAGGACAAGGATACCAAAGTTCTTGACAGGAAAAGCAAAGGGTACAAGAGCAAGAAGAACAGGAGTGAAGTGAAGAACAAAGAGCACAAGTGGAATAACAGAAAGAACATTGGAACTAAGAAAGAACAAAAGGTAAAAAGGGAAAAACAAAGAGATATAAAGGGAAAACATGAGATAACGAAGGAAAAAACGGATGGATCTAAAGGAAGAACAATGGAACAAAAAGAAAAATATCCACGAACGAAAAGAAAAGGGAACAAAAGTGAATAACATAAGATAAAACAGACATAACATAAGATAAAACAGAAATAACATAAGATAAAACAGAAATAACATAAGATAAAACAGAAATAACATAAGATAAAACAGAAATAACATAAGATAAAACAGAAATAACATAAGATAAAACAGAAATAACATAAGATAAAACAGAAATAACATAAGATAAAACAGAAATAACATAAGATAAAACAAAAATAACATAAGATAAAACAGAAATGAAACACACAATAAAAAAAAAAATTGAAGGGTCTCTGATGTGGTTCTTTGATAGGTGAGAGGAACGCAGAGGTGTTAAGGGGAGATGGGTCGTTTTTTTTTCTGGTCCCCCTTCTCCATTGTGTTTAGCCCATTAGTTTTCAGATGTTATGATGTTCGGCCCATTGGTTCGGCGATTGAAAAAATTGCGCCCCATTTGTCAATTTTAAGACCTTTCGTACCATTTAGATGTCGATTTCTTCAATTTTAAGACCTTTCGTGCCATTTAGGTGTCGATTTATTTCTGGTGAGCGGTAGCGAGCCTGTAATTTAAGAGGAACCATCCTTTGGCTGGGGCAGTTTTCTACCGAAAAATTTACAAATTTATCTTGAAGGAGGGTCTTGGGGTGGGGGGGGGTAAGCTTGATGGAGGAGATCTAGAGAGCAAACTGAAAATAAATAAAAATATATATACAGTATAGGAGGAAATATATATACGCCCATCCTCCCTTAAATATATACGCCCATCCTCCCTTAAATATATACGCCCATCCTCCCTTAAAGGTGGGAATTATGGGTTAGTTTATAGCTGGAAAGGAAGAAAGGGAGCAAATACAATGCTGACGCCTGAGTCTATAAAAAGATATGTGTAGATGAGTTGGAGGGGACGAACCCTTATTATTAGAGGTGATGATGTAGGAGTTTCTAAAGGGAAAGTTTTTAGTTTGTTCCCTGGACCTCCATCAAGCTTAAAATTACAGCGCCTATACCCCCATTTCAAGATCAATTTGTACATTTTTCGGTAGAAAAATTTCCCGGCCGAAGGCCGGTTCCTCTTAAATTACAGGCTCGCTATCGCTCGCCAGGAAAAAATCGATACCTAATGGCACGAAAGGTCTTAACATTGATAGAAATGGGGCGAAAGTTCTTAAAATCGCCAAACTAATGGGGCGAACGTCATAAAATCTGAAAAGCAATGGGGGAGAAAGGGGTCCAGAAAAAAAAATCCCTCAAGTGTAAATATCCCCTTAAGGAAGGGTGGGGGTGAAGGAGGGGGTAATGAGGGTTAAGAGAATAACTAAATCAATTTCTATTTCTATTGGGTGACGGGGAGTGGCACTTAAGGGGAGGTAAGGGGAACCGTGGTAGAATAGGGACTAGGTAGTAGACGGGAGAAATGGAGAGGAAGGGGTCAGATAGGGATGGAAGAGATACATTGGAGAGAGAAAGGAGGGGGCAGGATGGTATGAAGAGGTAGTGGAGAGAAAAAGCTGCTGGAAGAAGAGAAAAGAGGGGTGAGAGGATGGGGTAGTGAGTAGGTGGGAGAAATGGAGATATATAGGCCACATGAGAAACTAAGTATGGGGGAGATAAAGAAAGGGTGGGGGGGGGGGGGGGTAGAGGAGAGAAAGAGGGGGGGATAGGGAGTAGATGAAAAATACAGTGGTCAAATGAGAAAATAAGGTTACAAGGGAGAGAGGGCGGTGTTCGGGGAAATTTCCACTTGAAGGATTATTTTCTGGATCCCGTTCTCCCTCATTTTTAGCCTCATTGATTTTGAGATTTTAAGATGTTCGCTCCATTAGTTTGGCGATTTTAAGAACTTTCGCCCTATTTATGTCAATTTTAAGACCTTTTGTGCCATTTTTCCTGGCGAGCGATAGCGAGCCTGTAATTGAAGAGGAACCGGCCTTCGGCCAGAACATTTTTCTACCGAAAAATGTACACATTTATATTGAAAGGGGGGTATAGGGGGTGTAATTTTAAGTTTGATAGAGGTCTATGGAACAAACTAAAACCCTGCCATTAATGTAATGTATGCTTTCACGTACAGTAATAAAGTGACGGTCGCTCTCCTGTAAATCTAAAATGGCTTACTTAAGAACAGGAAATGGGACGAGCCCTTCATTTTTGTTTAATTACAAAATATGGGGAGGTAAGGGGGGGGGGGGGGAGATAGGGGGGTGTAGGGAGCCGGTGGAAAGGGTTGCTATTAGAGTCGAGTCGAGGGAGTGAGAGCAATAGGAAGGGGATTGGTAGGAATAGGGATGCATTACAAGCTGGGAAGATGAGGGTGTGAGTACTATAGACTATTCGCTGTAAGTAGGTGAGCAATCATGACCTCTATCCTCTGTAACTCAAAATGGACTGGAGCAAATTAGTTGTAAATGTCCACATCTATTCCTTGACTGACTCTTCCCAAATGGTAGACATATTTGATCGATTAATCTAGTGGTTTTTGAGTTACAGAGGTTAGAGGCCATGATTTCTCGCCTACTTACAGTGAATAGACTAATATGTGGGATGGGGGGGGGGGGAGAGAACACATGGAAGAGAGGAACAGGGAGGAGGTAGATGATATATATATAAAACAAGTGGCAAGTGAGGTGTAGGTGGGAGATAACTGAATGCATTGTAAGTGAGATAGAAGAGTGTGTGCTTGAGAGAGGTATTGGGAGAGAGACTGACGAAGGTAGGGGGTACAGGAACAGAGAAAGAGGGAGGGGAAAGGAGAAGGGGCATAATATATAGAATAGGAGTACCAAGAAAGTGGGAAACAGAGAAGAGAAGGGACAGAGGATAGAAGAGGAGGAGGAAGGAAATATAAGCGGTACAGTATATAGAATAGGAGTACAGAGGAAGTGGGAAACAGAGAGAGGAAAGGAAAGGATAGGATCAGGGTGGCCTGAAGATGGTATCGATGATGAAGGGTAGGCTATAAAATGTCGCTCTCGTCTTCCTCTCTATGTTAATGTGGTAGCCCCCCCCCCCCCCCCCCCCCACCCTCCCTCCCTCTCCCTCTCTCTCCTTTCCTCTCCATCTCTCTCTCTCTCTCTCTCTCTCTCTCTCGCAACTTGCATGGATCCCGTGCAATATAGGAGCTTCAGTGTGGCACCATCAATATCACACATCCTTCACCTTGCAATACTCTCTCACTCTTTCTCTTTCTCTCTCTCTCTCTCTCTCTCTCTCTCTCTCTCTCTCTCTCTCTCTCTCTCTTTCTCTCACCATTCTATTATCTTTCGCAATCCCCTTGTTTGTATTTCATTTCATTGTGGTCGTCATCAACCCCCCTTTTCCCTCCCTCTAACTAACACTTTCATCCCGGTCATCTCTCTCTCTCTCTCTCTCTCTCTCTCCATACACTCTTCACTACCCACAACAAGACTTACGTTCCTTATCTGGTGTGGTTTTCATCACTCGTGGAGGAAGCTGTAAGTTGGCACCCCCACGGCCATCAATAAGATAGAGAAGCTTTATTGCCACACAACTACGGCACTCGGGAATTTATTGGGTGACTGTTGGAGATTTTAGTATATGTGTTGACCTCATTCATATTTTCTCGTTTATTTGGCGACAACTATGCCCCAGAGAGTCCCGATTGGATTTAGGTTTTTAGTTTCGTTGTTAAATTCATACTTTTAAATTTATAATATTTGTTTCGTTTTTTACTATCTCTATATATATTAGTTGAATATATATTCTATCTATCTATCTATTGCCTGACGCCGTGATCCCCGAAGGGGTGGCCACGAACGAACCGCCCCCATGCACCTGTGTCCCCAGTCAGTCGACGCCCCTCCCCCCAACCAGCACCGCCTTCGTTCATGTACTTCCTCACTCCATATATATTTTGGTTTATTTATATACCAATTTATCTATTTATTTATATATATATATATATATATATATATATATATATATATATATATATATTTTGCAACTCATTATTCATGTGTACTTGTGTGCAACTTGGATATAATTCATATGTTTGTATTTATTTGTCAGTTTAAATTATTTCAGAATCTCTTGTGAGTTTATATTAGGTCTTCTATGAGATTATTTATTCCCGAAGTGGATCTCTGCCTCCCCCCCTCCACCCCTTCTCTCCGTATGATGAACTCTCTCACTCTCTCTCATCCTGTGTGTGTGTTTGTGTGTGTCCGTCATCGTCTTCTTCCCTGCTATTCTTTTACATTTTACTTCAGATATGGATCCCTCCCTCCCCTTCTCTCAGGGAAAAATACTCTCTGAATCTTTCTGTTTGTATTTCAAAGTCATCAAGTTCTTCCCCAACATTCTTTTGACTTTTTATTTCCGCAGTGGATATCTCTCACTCACTCTCACTTTCACAAAAAAAAAAAAAAAAAACCACACACACACACTCACTCTCTCTCTCGTTTACTTTGCGACATAAACTTTCTACGGGAACTCTTGTGTGTATAAGATATTCTTCTCTTCCAAGTATTTATAAACTAACTTTTCTCTACACAGCAATCCATCAATCAATCGAGTGGCATAAAACCAACCAAAATCCTCTCCCCTCTACCATAACCAACGTTCTCGCGAAAGGTTAGGTTCTCGACAATATCGTTCTATCTAGCCACCAGTCAAAATATCCCAAGTATCTGAAAACCAACCAATCTCTCTACACAACAATCCTCTTACCATTCTAGCAACTTAAATCCATACAAAATCGATTCACCTCAAGTTTTTATTTATCCTTCTATCAGTCTATTAGTATATTTAGTACATCTATTCTTAGCATGACTGTCCTAGTGTCCATTCATACACTTATCTTTCTACCAATCTATTAACAAACAAGACCTATCATAACCTCGCTTGATTGTCTCACGAAAGTCATGGCTTCCGACAATACCATCTCATCTAGCCATCAATGATAATATCCAAGTCTCTACACACCAACCTATCTCTCAACACCTCAATTCATCAATCTAATACCATACAGTATATAGCCAATCAAAATCGTCTTACCTCTGCCATGGCCGACGTCCGCCCGAGAGTTGAGTTTCCCTGTGACACTTGGATGCTTATGTTCTGGGTGTGGTGTCCAGAATTCGAATCCCGTGAGGACCATATACTTTCATTAGTTTATTCAAGTACATTGGTGTTTGTAATTGATGATTAATGTTAAGAACGGGGTGTTACTTATACTGTTGGTGATCTGGCCGAAGCCCCTGTACCTCCGTGGTCACTCAGTCATAGCTCAGGTCCAACACCACTACATAACTATCCAACTATCTATTTCTTCCTCCTATCTCTCCTTCCACTGGTCTAACAACTTATATGTAGTATATCCATCCACAATACATATGATTATCGTTTTCATTAATCTAATTTCTTACAAATCTATCAAAAGCAATCATCTACCTTACGTCCTAGCCGAAAGATGAGGTCCCCGATACACACCGTACAAAGTAGCCAACACTCTTCAACATATCTAAGAACTTATAACTCAATCCAACTATATACCCGTCCATCTATAATTTCACTAGCCTATTTACACATACACATAATTCTAAAGTCGTCTTACCGCTGCCATGTCCGACGTCCGCCCGGAAGTTGAGTTTGCCGGTGATACCGTCCGTGAGTTGGCCGAGACCCCCGTACAGCAGGCCCTCTGTGGTCACCCCGTCGTAGCTCAGGTCCAACAAGTCCACCTCCTCCACCACTGTCTCCCCCCGGGGCTGCTGCTCCTCCTCCTCCTCCTCCTCCCACGAGTCCCCCTGGGGCATGGAGTACGACACTAGCCCTTCTGTGGGAGAGAGAGAGTTAGATGGTTAGTGATATATAAAGAGGATGACTGCAGGGAGAAAAGGATATTCATTTTGTGGTGACGTCAGTTCAATAATTGGAAAACGAAGAGTGGTTGCTTATATGGGCGTCTGTAAATGGAAGAAGAATCACACACACCATAACAGGTCCTCTTCCTCCCTCCCTGAGTCACCCTGGAGTATGAATTAGGCACGATGTCTTGAAGAAAGAAACAAAAAGAAATTATTTACTTTTTACAAAAAGCATGAAGAACATTCAGTGAAGGGGTACGAGGAAATCGTGATAATTAAACTGTTAAGGGATACATAAATTGATAAACAGATGAACGACTAGCAAGAGAGAGAGAGAGAGAGAGAGGACGAGAGGGGACTACGCGCTATAACCGGTAAAATAGGGGAAGGGAAGAAATTGGTATCGCTAAAAACTTAAAAATGTTTCTCCTTAAAAATGAAATATGTACGTACAAGGGAGAAAGAGGGGAGAGAGAGAGAGGGGGGGGGAGGGGAGGTTGTAGTGGGGGCGAGATTGGTTAATTAGAAAGGGGATGGGACGAGAACAAATGTCACACACACATACATACACATACATATATATACGGTACACACATATACACGCACATGTACGAATAATAATAATACAGACAGAGATACCCATTTAAAAGCAAATAAACACCGCAAGTTATACAAAAATTAAGTCTGAAAATATTGTTGTCATTTTAATAAATTGTGTGTGAGAGAGAGAGAGAGAGAGAGTAGGTAATAGGTTGTAAGGGAAGGAGGTAAGAAGGGATAACACAGACACACTAATGGACACTACCTTAACATTAATGGGTGTACAACATAAAACAGTGGAACTGGTAATGGTGGAAGGGTGAGGCTTTACTGTGTGGTCACGCTAGACATATGGCAGATTTTTCGGGAAAATTATATTTATTCAGACATTTATTTATCGATCGAAGTCTAAATGGCACGACAGGTCTTAAAATTGAAAACAAAACAATGCAACGGCGAAAGGTCTTACAATAGCCAAACTAGTGGGACGAACGTCTTATAATGTAAAAACTAATGAGAAGGGGACCCACAAAAAACACCTCCTTAAAACGAGCAATAATAAACACAAAAAACAAAGGGAATTCCACAAGACGAATGCATAATATTAAAAGCCGAACACAAGGCAGTACTGGCAAAGGGGGAGTGAGAAAGGTAACAGGGACAAAATATAATAAAGAGTGTGAGCAGAACGGGAGACAAAGCTACAGAAAGGAAAACGCAAAAACAGGAATAACAAAAGCCAAAGAAAAAGCAGCAAATGGCAGCCAATGTTTCTGGACCCCCCCCCCCACACCCTCCTTGCTCTTTCTCCATTTCCTCCTGGCTCGTCTTTGTATATATATTTTACTTGTTTCTTTGTTTTCCATATTTAAATGTTTATATACTTTGTTTCTCAATTCATCCTGGCTTGTCTTTAATACCTCCGCCACTTTCCCGTATCTATCTATCTATCTATCTATCTATCTCTCTCTCTCTCTCTCTCTCTCTCTCTCTCTCTCTCTCTATCTCCCTCCACCATTCAACTTGCTCCCCCTCTCCGAAAGGGATTAACATGGACAACTGACGGTAACCCATCCCCCCCCCCCCCCCCCCGTTACCGGAGCCACTATTCCGCCGCCATATTGGAACACTAAAACTAATGAAGTGCTTCCCTCTCTCTCCCTTCACTTATTGCCTGTGGTGGTCAGTGCTGCTACGGTCACCATTTGTCTCTCTCTCTCTCTCACTTACTCTCTCTCACACTCTTTCTCGCTCTCACACACTTTTCTTTCCTTTGGTTTGATATATTGTAGCTTTCATTTAAAATTTTGTTTCGCGTTCTAATACTCTCTCTCTCTCTCTCTCTCTCTCTCTCTGTAACTGTTTGTTAAATCCTTCAGGCGATTTCCATATCCTGCTGGAAGGTGGGCAGAAAGCCTTCAACTTTGATGTCCCTTGCTTCCTTTTCATTTGGAGTTTATTATCTCGACTTGAATTCAATCCCGACCACCTCGCTGTGCTCGTAATATTTGTTTGGCCAGTATATCTAAGTACAGTACTCAGTTTAATATGGTAACACTAGTTGGGATCTTTAAACTCAAGTTCTAAAGCATGGATTATAACAACGTAGGGTATTGTCTCGTTTGCGTTCGATACTGAATCATAGGGGTATGTCGCCAGTTATGCTCTTGATTGACCAGTATATATATGTAATTCTACGTAACTCTCTCTCTTCACTTTTTTGTTTTACTCTCCATTTCCCCTTCCTTCTCCTCCATCAACCTCCTTCCTCCCGTCGTTCCCTGTCTCAATATACAGTTTTTTGCGCCCTTCTAGTTTTGTTCCCTTCTTCACCATTGCCATTGTTGTATTTCGCCTCTTATAATTTATTCTATCCATCTATCTATTTATAAATCTATATACTGTATATATTTCTTTATCTAGCTGTCTATCTCTTTCCATATCTCATTCATACCATTGTATTTGTTACATATCTTCGTGCTTTTTGGTCTTCAATTCCCATCAGTATCATCTTGCTTTCTTACTTCATTGTCAACGCTCCTTCCTCCCCCACTCTCTCTCTCTCTCTCTCTCTCTCTCTCTCCCCCCCCAAGCCGTCTGCCACAACAATATTAAAACATTTATCCACAAGGGGCAGTACTACCACCCACTAAATTACAACGACCCCCCCCCCCCCCCCCGTTGCAATGTTGCTCGGCCATATGTTGCAGCGCGTTGGGAAGGGTGTCAGGGGAAGAGAGAGAGAGAGTGAGAGAGAGAGAGGCTAACACAGAAGTCTCTCTCTCTCTCTCTCACACACATACACCCAGAGGGAGGGTGTCTCTACCGTACCGTATTAGTTGCAAAGAAAGGGAGGGAGGAAGGGAGAGAGGGGAGGGGAGGGGCGTGTGTCTGGGGGGTAGGGGGGGGGGGGGGGGTAAGTGATGGTTCAGTGGTCAAGAGGGGCCAAGCCATCAGAGTGGATAATCATACCTATACACTTAATAGGACGCATTTTTACTTTACTTCGGCTAATATTAGACGATTTTACTCAGGTTTCGAAGACCCTTTAGGTAACAGAGGGGTAAAGTCGATTAACTCTCAGATTCCCACACTTCCTTCCTAAGCTGAATAAAATCGTCTACTGATAGCCACAATTATAGACAGAAAGGCGTGCTCGTGTCTTGAAAGGGTTAACAGTATCAGCCAATTGCATGTAATCCTCTCTCTCTCTCTCTCTCTCTCTCTCTCTCTCTCTCCTAGAATTAAGTCCTGACCACCTCGCTGGGATCGTAAGGTTTGGGTGGTCAGTGTATCTATGTAATATGTAAATCTATGTAAATATATATCTATCTCTCTCTCTCTCTCTCTCTCTTAGACTTCCGTTGTAAATGACTCACTCAGTCTAGAGAGCGTTTCTTCACTCATTCAACTTCACTCAATATTAACGTTGTGTACCCTCACTCTTGTTCTCACACCACTCGCTCTCACTTCGTCCACCCATTCTTCCCTCACTCAACTTCTCACTCACTGTCTCTCCCACATTCCTATGGTCCACGTTTTGTATCTCTTAATTGTCTTTACTAATTCCAATATAATAGATAGATAGATAGTACTTAAAAAACCTCAAGATATACTATATATATATATATATATATATATATATATATATATATATATATATATATATATAGAGAGAGAGAGAGATGCATAAACGCTAAATATATACAAAATACTTATCGGCATAAGACGATGGATAGAAATTCATATTTGTTTTCACCAACCCACCAATTATTGTTTACAAATAAACCTAACTAATTAAATCAATGAAAGTAATATAAGTTTATCATAGAAATCTCTGCTAACCATGCACCCTTCTCTGCTAACCATGCACCCTTCTCTGCTAACCATGCACCCTTCTCTGCTAACCATGCACCCTTCTTGTGGTGAACAGACTGTCCCCGTCTCTGTGTTATTATTAATATGTTCCCTCTAGCCCTTCCCTTTACATCATCAATTCCTCCCTTCCTCTACCTTGCATAATTATCTTACTTTCTCTAAATGCAACTGATCCTTTTCCATGTGCTCTCATTAATTATCTTTATTAGTGATATGAATGTTATCCATATTTATTTCAGTTACGCTTTAGTTCTATTTCTAAACTAGTTTATATACTAGTAGTTTAAAGACAGTTGTCGCCGTCATTCGATTGTGTCTTCATTTCACTAAGATGGCCATTCCAAATCTAAGGGACGAACACACACACCGACAAGTAGCTGAAGTTAGCCTTAATTCATATTATTTTGCGTAATTTTTCAAGTCTAATTGTATATACTATAACACTTTCTATTATTTATTTATTCTCTTCATATTCTCCCTCCACATTCTCCTCCTTTTCTTCTTTTTAATCCTTCCTTTTCTTTATGTTCTCCCTTTTCCAAAATCGCCTCACCTTCCTCCCTTCTACTCCTTCTTGTTCTTCCACCTCCTATATTTGCCACCACCACCACCACCACCCTCCATCACCACCACAATTAAAACTCCACCAACCTTATCACATAATTCGCCAACAAAACCCCCCCCCCCCACACACACTAAATGCTACCGGTGAATAAGTTGCCACCAGATTTTTTCTCCCACCAAAGTTCCTCATAGTTTTGCATACCGGTATCCACCTCCACCTCCTCCAGTTCCACCTCCTCCACTTTCAATACTCCCCCTACACCTCCTCCACTTCCAACACCACCCTCCACCTCCTCCATCACACTCCAGCTCCTCCTCCAACAATACCTCCACTTCCACCACACACCACCATCACCTCCTCCACCACTACCCACATCCCCCTTCTCCTCCCACCATACACCTCCACACACCCCAACCCACTTCCTCCTCCACCACCCCCCTCCTCTTCCACCTCCCCCACCAGGACAATTAAAACCCCACCAGCCACAGCACTTAATTCACCCACCAACTCAGTGAATAAGTCGCCACCCCCTTTTTATCTTCCAGCAGAGTTCCACATATACTTTGGGCTCCCATGGCTCGGCTGTTAGTGTTCGGGGGCTACGAATACAAAACGCACTAACTTTTGGTGTCCGGGTATATAAATTCAGGCAGGGTCGTAAACTTGGGTGCAAATCACACACACACACACACACACACACACACACACACACACACACACACACACATACACACACACACACACACACACACACACACACACACACACACACAGCCCGTAGCCTAGTAGGTAGAGCTCTCGTCTCACACACGAGGGGTCGGGGGTTCAATCCCC
Source organism: Paralithodes platypus (assembly GCA_032716605.1). Taxonomy (NCBI): domain Eukaryota; kingdom Metazoa; phylum Arthropoda; class Malacostraca; order Decapoda; family Lithodidae; genus Paralithodes; species Paralithodes platypus. The sequence goes on from CM064483.1 coordinate 72,629,828, forward strand.
GGCCGGGCGGAGACAAATTGGGCTTGTCTCCTTTCATGTGTTAGCCTCAGTTCACCTAGCTGTAAATAGGTACCTGGAATAAGTGGACGACGTTGTGACGTCCCATCTGGGGTTGAAAAAAATGGTACAAGGCGAGATGGGTATCATATGGTTCACCTAAGCTGATGGGTACCTAAGCCTTCGGGCGAGACGGTACCGTCTATAGTGAGAATGGTACCATACAGATCCACCCTAAGCCTTCGTTTCCGATGTCGCCACCAATTGGCTAAAAATACAGACTACACACACATCCACAGCCATTCCAACGATACATATAACACCTACACATATAGGAGGCGGGAAATAACGAGCATGCTCACTCCCGCAATACAACTAGAGTAAGTACAACTAGAGTAAGTAAGTACACACACACACACACACACACACACACACACACACACACACACACACACACACACGGAAGTCTACACAAACTAAGGTCACTGAAATAAGATACACACACACGGACTTACCACAAGCTACGGTCACTTCAACACGGACACGGCCACATTACTTAACGCACGAACACACACAGGCACACATCTATTTATAAACGTGTGTGTTAAATAAGCCAAACACTCCTAAACTAATCTAAACACGAACGCGCACAAATTAACTTACGCACGAATACACGCAGGAACACACACACACACACACACACACACACACACACACACACACATACACACACACATATATAAACAGAGAGGTACCGGTAACATATACTCACATACAGTATATACATCGATATAACATACACACACGCATATACAGACACACAAACCAACCCAAGTGATTACAAGACCCTCCCTATCATACACCAAGCTGCGCACACAGTAACCCAGGTAAATAATAACAACATACCCTTGATCTGAACAACGTGGGGTATATAACACAGACACTATACAACGGGGAACTGGAGAGAGAGAGAGAGAGAGAGAGAGAGAGAGAGAGAGAGAGAGAGAGAGAGAGAGAGAGAGAGAGAGAGAGAGAGAGAGCATCTTTTGCACACAAGTTAATGGTCTTTGCTTATGGTGGAGAGCAATTAACGGTTTTACAACAAATAATTATCTGAAGTTAACCACACTATTTCTACTTCCATAAGTGTACATCAGAGAGAGAGAGAGAGAGAGAGAGAGAGAGAGAGAGAGAGAGAGAGAAACATTATGTGTGCGACTTTACACAAGGCATCGGAACCCATCGAAATATGGTCCACAAACAAAAGCGCATCGGGTTTTCCACAGCCACAATAAACAATAGGAATACCACAGAGAGATTCAAAGTTCATCGATTCAGTCGTTTATATAAAATGGCCGGGGTGTGTTTATAGTTCCTTACTTCGGTGTCCTATTACGATTACTGTGAAAATATACAGTATATATTCCTGGTTTTAAAGCCTTTTACGCCCCATAATTGTTCTATTACTGCAAGTCACGAGAATTTAGTTTTCGAAAATTACAATAAATGTAATACGAGATGCCGGAGATCGACGTCAGATGCATTCCGTTAACAAAATGCAATCGAAAAATTATGTAAGTATTTCTACTACCGAACCTAATAGGGCCACGTAAAGAAATGTTAAGGTATATAACCTTAAAACAATATCACTACATCATTACAATTGAAATAATATAAATATGTGTGTGTGTGTGTGTGAAAGGAAGGAAACCAACCCACGAAACCAAGGCAACAAGAACATTGTTGAGTGCGTCTTTGTGTAGCCATGGTAGCGGGAACACACACACACACACACACACACACACACACACACACACACACACACACACACACACACACACACACACGAGTCTCACTTTGTAAATGACTCGCTCATGGATAGGGGCGTTTCTAGACTTCAATATTAACACTCACTCACTCACTCACTCACTCACACTCTCTCTCTCTCTCTCTATCTCTCACTCACTCACTCACTCACTCACTCACTCACTCATTCTCACACTCACTCTCTCTCTCTCTCTCTCTCAATAAGGGCCCCCAGTATGGCCCGGCTGTCACTACCATGCAAATCTCCCGTCGGTCCTCGCATATCTGTCTCTCTCTCTCTTTCTTCGCTCTCTTTATTATTGTCCTCTCGCTCACTCTCTTTATTTTCTCACACGGGGTTCCTGTCTCACTTTACCTGTGTACTGAAAATAGTCCGTCCTTTATTTGTCTGTCACTTACTCTGACTCCTGCCCTCTCCTAAACACAAACACAAACACACACACACACAGCCCCCCCCCCCCCCTACAAACACACACACACAGCCACCAACCCACACACACACACAAAACAACCACCAACCCACCCACCCCCACAGTCACCCACCCACACACAAACACAGACACACACATTACTTCCACTCTGGCCCAGCTAACAAATTCAGTTCCCTCCTCCACCCACATTATATCTTCATTCTCTCACTTGCAAACCTCAGGCGGGAGAGATATTTATTACCACGGCTTTTATTCTCCAGTCTCTCTCTCTCTTTCCCACTCTCACTCTCTCTCTCTCTCTCTCTCTCTCTCTCTCTCCCTTTCTCTTCATCTATCTATCTATCTATCTATATATATATATATATACTGTATACAGTAATATATATATATATATATATATATATATATATATATATATATATATATATATATATATATATATATATATATATATATATATATATATATATATATTATATATACTGTATACAGTATATACTTCATCTTTTTTCTCTGCACATTGAATACTAAGATTTGTATTAGGATGACAATTACTATATGCCTGCTCTCTCTCTCTCTCTCTCTCTCTCTCTCTGGACTGCGCATATGTAATAAACTAAAGGCAACAGGTAGCTTGTGTGTTTGTGGACTTAACATAATAACCGTTATTTACCGCCCCGCAGAGAGTGGATGCGGACAGACAATAATACATTTCCAGACAATAAATATTCGTGCTACAATAATTCAGTTACAATTGGGCACAATATATTATATTAATGTCTTGGTCATATGCAACAAGGGCCTGTTGTACTAATCATAGGACCAATACAGACACTACCCTACCCCCTCACAAACGGATCTCACTATACCCTACCTTCCCCCGCGGAGGTATGGCTCCTGGGACTACCTGGATGCCGCGGGATTCCCATAAAGGACATCTTGGGTCTCTTACAATAACAACCCCCATCAAGCTTTAAATCACCAAGACCCACCTTATAGATAAATGTGTAAACAAAATTGGTAGACAAAATTCCTCCTTAATAACAGATTCGTTTTCGCTTGCCAAAAACCTCTCATAAATAGGTTCAAAGATTAAAATGACTATATTCAGTACTTATACAATACGACTGGAGTCCAGCAGGCCTATGGGAAAAGCCGATGGGGAAATGTATAGTAAAAGTTGACGGATCCCCTTCTACCTCATGTTTAGCCCTATTCTGTTCTATAATTTAGGACATTCCCCTCATTAGTGTTGATGATTTTAAGACCTTTCGTGCCATTTAGGTGTCTATTTTATTCCTGGCAAACGATAGCGCGCCTGCATAAATTGATCTCGAAGGGGTTTCATGGGGGTATTTTACTTAAGCCTGATGGAAGACTACGGAGGACGCTAAAAAGAGTATCAAGTAAATTTATAATTTGAAAAATAAATACACATCTCCCTTAAAAGACAGGTAGGTAAAGTGGGCCGAGTACTTACCATTATAAGAGCAGCCAATCAACTCAACCCTCAAGCAGACGGTCCTGGGGTGGTCGGAGTAGGGGAGGAAGCGGATCTTGGAGGCCAGGATGGGGGGGATCAACTCGTTCCTCTCCGTGATGTATGTGTTGCTGTTGCCCTTTAAGATCTGTGGAGGGAGAGAGAGAGAGAGTGGTTAGGTACAATATAAACATGATACTATTTATGATCTGTGTGTGTAAGTGTGTGTAGGGAAGAGGGAGAGAAATAATGGTTAGGCACGATATAAACATGATACTGGTTAGAATGAATAGATAATTATAAAACAAATAGGTGTTGTTGTTGTTGTTGCCCTTTAAGATCTGGGGGGGGGGGGAGAAAAAGAGGAAGAATTGTTAGATACAGTACATAAAATATACTATTCAAAATTAATACATAATTATATCTAATCATAAGTTTTGCAGATGTCCTTTAAGATCTGAGGGGGAAGAGAAACAAAATTAGGTTAAAGTATAACATTCTGGAATGGGGTCTGGCTAAATAAAACCAAATTAAGTGGGATTACATAGAAAATAAACAGAATACTATAGTCTGTTTATTTTTCCAGCTGATGATAAATTGCCATGTCCCCATCTTGATTACTCAGTTATTACGAATATAACTGAGTTTAATATTCCGTAGCAAATATTTTGATTTATATAAGAACATAAGAAAAATGGAAATCTGTAGAAGGCCTATTGACCCATACGAGGCAGACCCCTTCTTCTCTACATCCCTATTAGTTCTTCCCCTACACTAAACACATATGGCTCTCTTCCCTTTCTATTTCAATTCTGTCTGTTTAAATCTCTCAATTTCTTATCACATTTAAACTCTCACTCTCAACTTCTATATCTTTTTGTTTTTCTCTTGTTTTTTCATTCTTCGCCATGCCTCTTTCCTCGTTTTCTTTTTCATTCTATCCCTGTTCGTTTCATGGGCAGACTTTTCCACTTCTAAGCTCCCTGTTTGGCTTTTCTCTATTGCTCGCATTTCTCTCCCTCCTTCGTTATTTCTGCCTCCCTTTCTTACTCTCATGTAGGTTAATCCCTCTGCTCGCTCTCGCTCTCTCTCTCTCTCCTTTCTTTTTGTATCATCATCATCTACCTGTCTGATGAAACGATTGATGGCTCTCTCTCTCTCTCTCAGTCCGTTTGACCTCTTACTCTTCGTTTTCTCAATCTCTCTCTCTCCGCTCTCTCTCTTCCTCTCTCTCCTCTCTCTCTCTCCTCTCTCTCCTCTCTCTCCCTCTCGCCTCTCTTCCTCTCTCTCTCTCTCTCTCTTCCTCTCTCTCTCTCTCCCTCTCTCTCTCTCTCTCTCTCTCTCTCTCTCTCTCTCTCTCTCATAATCTGGTCCCCAAAGGCTGGCCCAAGACGGTTGATGTCAGATCTCTAAGGACACACACACACATTGCCGCCATCACATATGCACATATACAGCTGGCCATTTCCCCATGTGCACACGCTAAATAAAGCACTCACATATGCTCATACATAACACGAATAAATACACATATACACAAACATAAAACATACATGCATATCAGTCACATTACATACACATTAACCTACATATAAATAACAATATTCACATTCTTGCAAACGTATGAATTTAAACGTTCATGGAAACGTATACACGAGTGTATTATGTTGTACAGTCACAAGCTATCTATATTGAACCCAAAGGATGAACTACAAAAAAATCGGTAGTCTAGTTACTTATGCAAGGAAAGGTCCAGGGCTATTTACGAGTAGCTATTCTTGTCAAATTTACTCCCTCTACTAATAATATTGACGTAAATATTCATAAGCCAATCATTAAAACGTATTATTATCCTTTTCCAAACTCACTTTCTGTTCGGTCTGAAGAAATGTGGCCGGATTTTAAAAGGTTATATCTCGGGACAGACGAGGGGGCACTAATATTTATACACATTATTATGGGAAAGGTCCATTGGGTGACTGAGGAGGCGGTGATATTTATATATTAATAGGTACAGTCGGCCTAATAAGTGATGTCTCGGTACCAAGTATGTTTTGATCAATAATTGGTATCAGTAATATCTAAAACTTGATTTATTCGTTTTGAGTGCGATATAATAACATGTTCCTACACTTACCCACCTTATTCAACATCTGACAGACATTTATACAGCCCAGAGCGAGGCAAACGTAATGACAGCTGAGACATGACTTATTAGAGCCACCGTACTATAAACCCTCTTTGGGGATCGAACCTTGGACCAACAAAATGCTAAACCAGGATTAACCAACCACACCACAGAAAAGTACAAAGGAAAACAAGAAACAACATATATATTGATGCGTAGGAGGCTATATATTTATAACTAATCAAACAAGTCTGTGTAACAGAATGATTTTTTTTTTTTTTTTTTTTTTTTTTCTATGTGATTGAGGGAGGCAAAAGGCATAACTGCCTATAGCGAGTGCCTCCCCCATAGTTAAAAGAGTGACAGGGCCAAAATCAAGGGACGTTCGAGCCAAAATGCCTGGACACACAGTTTGAAGGCAATTTAAGTCATAGGAAGAGGGACAGACTGATTCTGGGAGCGTTCCAGAGCTCAGCTGTTGAGTAGAAGAAAGTTGAGAGTAACGTTTCACTCTTGGTTGGAGAGTTGCACAGAGTAGGGGTGGGATTGAGTTGCAAGACGGGTACCACGTGCCCTACGTAAAGGAGGTGGTATGCACTGGGATAGCTCTGAGGAAACACTGATTATTATAGTAGCGATAGAATAGCGAGAGAGATGCAACATTGCTGCGGAGAGAGAGATTGCAGAGAGTTGGTGAGTGGACGGGAGTTAATGATAACGAAAGGCCTTCCTTTCAACTTTGTCTAGGAGAGCGGTGTGAGAGGAACCTCCCCACACATGTGAACAATACTCAATACAAGGGCGCACTATGCCCCTGTACAGAGCAAGAAGCTGTGCAGGGGAAAAGAACCCCCTAAGGCAGTTGAGCACACCCAGCTTCTGGGAGGCTGCCTTAGCAAGACTGGTAATATGGTCCTTCCAAATAAGTGTTCAGAAGAAAAAGAGACACCAAGAATATTGAGAGAAGATGAAGGGTTGATTTGGACAACATAGTATGTATAATATATGAGAAATAACTAAATAGAGAAATAACTAAATATGAAAAACTAAATAAATACAGAACTGATTATTGGTATGTTGGAAGTCTCTCTCTCTCTCTCTCTCTCTCTCTCTCTCTCTCTCTCTCTCTCTCTCTCTCTCCAAAAAGCTAGAAAGGAAAAAAGAGCGTAATTTGAAGTGTCACATTAAACAGATGCAAATGGGTAGATATGGCTCTAGCCCCCTTCTCTCTCAGGGGACACACACCCACTCACTCACTCTCTCTCTCTCTCTGTCTTACACACTCACTCACACACACTTACTCACTCACTCTCTCTCTCTCACACACACACACTCACTCTCTCTCACTCATTGGGTTATATATATATATTTTTTTTACAGTATTGGTTTCCATTCTTATTTGAGTGTTTTATATTCCGCTTCTACTTCTTTTTGTTTTTGTTATTATTATATATCTTTATTATATATCTTTATTATATACTAGTTGATTATTAATTATATCTGTATTATATACTAGTTTTTGTTATTATTATATATCTTTATTATATATCTTTATTATATACTAGTTTTTGTTATTATTATATATCTTTATTATATACTAGTTTTTGTTATTATTATATATCTTTATTATATAGTTTTATATTATATTTTATTATATAGTAGTTGACTATATTATATATCTTTATTATATACTAGTTTTTGTTATTATTATATATCTTTATTATATACTAGTTTTATTATTATATATCTTTATTATATACTAGTTTTATTATTATATATCTTTATTATATACTAGTTTTTTAATTATATATCTTTATTATATACTAGTTTTTTAATTATATATCTTTATTATATACTAGTTTTTTAATTATATATCTTTATTATATACTAGTTTTATTATTATATATCTTTATTATATACTAGTTTTATTATTATATATCTTTATTATATACTAGTTTTTGTTATTATTATATATCTTTATTATATACTAGTTTTATTATTATATATCTTTATTATATACTAGTTTTTGTTATTATTATATATCTTTATTATATACTAGTTTTTGTTATTATTATATATCTTTATTATATACTAGTTATTTGTTATTATTATCTATCTTTATTATATACTAGTTTTAATTATTATATATCTTTATTATATACTATTTTTATTATTATATATCTTTATTACTACTAGTTTTTGTTATTATTATATATCTGTATTATATACTAGTTTTTTATTATTATATCTTTATTATATACTAGTTTTTTAATTATATATCTTTATTATATACTAGTTTTTTAATTATATATCTTTATTATATACTAGTTTTTGTTATTATTATATATCTTTATTATATACTAGTTTTTTAATTATATATCTTTATTATATACTAGTTTTTTAATTATATATCTTTATTATATATCTTTATTATATACTAGTTTTGTTATTATTATATATCTTTATATATACTAGTTTAATTATTATATATTTATTAATACTAGTTTTTTGTATTATTTGGATACTCCTCTACTAATATGTATATTTGTTTATACTCCTCTACTAATATGTATATTTGGTTTGTTTATACTCCTCTACTAATATGTATATTTGGTTTGTTTATACTCCTCTACTAATATGTATATTTTTGTACTAATGTTTATTTATTTATTTTTCATTTGTCTTTGATGTAGTCTATGCTTTTATTTTAAACCATTATTATTTGTATTATAATATTATTAAAATAATAGTTATTATTATTTTCATTATAGTTTATACAAGCTAAGTCAACAAGACATCATTATATAGTTATCGAAAAATATGTATGCGAGTGTGTGAGTGAGTGTGAGTGAGTGTGTGTAAGAGAGTGTGTGTGTGTGAGAGACTTACTCAAATAAAACCAGAACAGAAACCAATACTCTAATAAAACCAGAATAAAACCAAAAAAGAACCCACACCGAAATAAAAAACCCAGCCACTATGAAGGTAAATAAAAGAACCCAACCAAGAGAGACCCGGTGACATTATCTGGGTCATTAGCAAGATCGCTCATTTGCATACATCCTAATTAAGGGAGCCCACCTCGCTTTTTGTATCTTTCTCTCCCTCTCTCTTTGGCTTGTATCCATTCGGCCCCATTCAGCCTGCTGTTTTAAGACGTTTACCCCATCCAGGTGTCAATATTTTCCTGGCGAGCGGTAGCGAGTCAGCATGTATATACAGTATATTTTTGTTATGACAGCAAGCTAAATTTGTACATTTTTCGATAGAAAAATGTCTCCGGCAAACCAGGATTTCTCCATACAATGCTGGCTCGCTATCGCTCGCCAGGAAAAAATCGACACCTGGATGGGGATAAACGTCTTAAAACAGTTGGCTGAATGGGGCCGAATGGATACGAGCCAGGGAAAGAGAGAAAAGGGGAGAAAGATAAAAAAAAACGGTGACCCCTCTTAACAAACTGGGGAACACAAACAAGGCATTAAATGGAGGGTTTAGGCCCATTTTATAGTTATTCATTTGGAGTTTTATACGAATATTACATTTTATAATGTTCCTGTTTCGTGAAGAGTAAGAGATTGGATGACGAGTAAACTAGTATTATACATATTATATAGTTGTATCTCGTATCTCATGTGTGTTTGTGTGTGTGTAATAATAATAATAATAAACGGTTTATTAAAGAATGGCAGCCTCATGAGCTGAAAATACACATTTTACAATTTAGTGGATGAACATGAGATGTACAGATATGAGGATGGTAAGCTCAGTTTACAAACAAAATAAATAAATACAATAATGATGCATGTGCAGAATACAAATTATCATAAAATAACCATGAGAGTAAGTGATATACAGTACATATACACATTTATTTACTTACTCATATACAGAACATACGTATATACACGTACGTGCGTACATACATATACATACATATATAGGAACATAAGAACATGCAGTAAGTGTGCACATGTCCGTATACACAAACGCTCACGTATGCACACAAACATACATACATACATCCCATACATACATGTGTGTGTGTGTGTGTGTGTGTGTGTGTGTGTGTGTGTGTGTGTGTGTGTGTGTATTCGATTTCCATAGATTCTTCCTAACACGATTATAACCGATTAATAATAGCAGAAGGACATTATAATTAGGCTTCGTCATATTAAAAGGCTTAAACCTAACTAAATTATAATAAAGGACAAAATTAACTAAGATACAGCTCAGATTTTTCATAAACTTCATAAATTATCCTCTCCATTATTTATTCTAACACTAGACGATGATATACTACTTTAGAATTAAATTAATATAAATTGCCAATAATATCGTGTCTTAAAAAGGTTCCCCATACACTATATTGCAAAAAACCGTCGAATGAAAACCAGAGGAAAATACGTAGGATAAAATTGCAACCCGTCCCTCTAGTTTGTAAAGACGCGAAATCTTATATATTGTTATTAATTCCTGCCCAAATATTATGGCAAAAACTTTGAATTTTTCCTCCTATCCTTCAAGATTTTCCTTCGGCCCTTAGATATTTCCCCACACAAGGAACAAAAAATAATCAGAAATGCGAATAAAGATGCAGGTGAGAGGGATGTAGATAAGAGGAAGAGGAGAGGAGAGGAGGAGGGGATAGAAGAAAAACAAGGAAGAGAGGGGAAGATAAAGAGGAAAGACAAGGAAGAGAGGAGATAAAGAAGAATGACAAGGAAGAGAAGAGATAAAGAGGAAAAACAAGGAAGAGAAAAATAGATAAAAAGGAAAGGAGTAAGAAAGTAAAAGAGCATATGACACAATACAAGAGTAAGTGAGAAGGTGAAAGAGAATATGACAAGAGATAAGAAGGAACAGAAAAGAAGGGGGGAGAGAGAGAGAGAGAGAGAGAGAGAGAGAGAGAGAGAGAGAGAGAGAGAGAGAGAGAGAGACAGAGAGAGAGAGAGACAGAGATGGGAAGGGGGGGGGGGGGGGTCTTTCCCAGCTGTCGATACTGAGAGGAGGGAAAAACATCTAAAGGAGAGGAAAAAATCTAGAGTTTCGGGTGAAGTTGGCCTCCTTTGCCCCCATACAAAACCTCCTTAAGTAGCCATCCACCCCTACCTCCCTTCTGCTTTTATTACACTCACACTCTCTCTCTCTCTCACACACACACACACACACACACACACACACACACACACACACACTATCTCATATATATATATATATATATATATATATATATATATATACTATACAGTATACATAATAACTAGTAAATATATTATATCTGATATCTTGAAAGTAAAGGTAAATGGTTCGACTTTCTGGGTTATATTTTTTGGTAAGCTACTGTATCGTAATCACTATTTTAACTATAATTCTACAAGCTAATGATTTAACTTTGGGCCAACATTCAGCATGGAGAGAGAGAGAGAGAGAGAGAGAGAGAGAGAGCTACATAGAGCTACATAGAGCTACATAGATACACAGACCACACAGACCTCAAGGTCCTTACTAGGCAGTCTGGCCTTACAAACTATAATATGCATATATGCATATATACACATACACACATACACATACATACATATACATATATATATATACATATATATACACATACATATACACATACATACATACACACATATATATACAGTATATATATACATACTGTACAGTGCACACACATACATATACATACATTTTTTTTTTTTTTTTTTTTTTTTTTTTTCCCATTCATATCACCCCAGCCCTCTGCAGATAGAGGTCAAGCCTTCCCTTGAAGGCGTTTATTGTGTCGCTCTCCACCACTCTCGCTGGTAGTTTATTCCACTCTGTCGCCACACTGTAGGTGAAGAAACTCTTTGTGACATCTAGGTTTGCCTTTTTGGTTTTTAATTTCATTCCATTTCCGCGAGTTTGATTAGTATTGTTTAATGTGAATAGTGCATTTACATCGACTTTGTCGAAACCTTTTAGTATCTTAAAGCACTCAATAAGCTGCACCCTCAACCTCCTCTTTTTTAAAGAGAACAGGTTCAATGGTTTAAGTCTTTCTTCATATGGTTTATTTCTTAATCAGGGTACCATCTTCGTCGCTCTAACGCTGTAATGACTCGAGTCTTACAATGTCCTTGATCAGATAAAGGTGACCAGAACTGCACACCATATTCAAGGTGGGGCCTCACCATACTTTTGAACAGTGGCACTATTACGTTTTCATGTTTATATGTAAATTTTCGTTAATAAAGCCCAATGCTATGTTTGCCTTATTTGCAGCTGCTATACATTGGTCGGAAGTTTTTAGGTTTTCAGATATTAGTACCCCTAGGTCTTTTACTACCGTTGCGGTTTTTATTTGTTTGCCATTCATTTCGTATTTGTATTTCATATTTCTGCTACAAACCTGGCAGCACCTGACATTTATCGACATTGAAGGGCATCTGCCATTTTTTCGACCACTCTGATATCTTGTTTAAATCAGATTGCAACGCATTTCTATCATCTTCGTTGTCAGGACTGTATTTCCTATTTTTGTATCGTCGGCGAATTTGGAAATGGTGTTGTTTACCCCTACATCGATATCGTTAATGTAAATGAGAAACAGGACCGGTCCAAGGACTGAACCCTGTGGAACTCCACTAGTGACAGGCTCCCACTCCGATTCCACTCAATTTATCACCACTCTCTGTCTTCTGTCCGTAAGCCAATTTTTTATCCAAGAATGAATTTCACCTTTGATACCTATCATCTCCAGTTTAGCCAATAGTTTTCGGTGAGGCACCTTGTCGAAAGCTTTTTGAAAGTCCAAGAAGATTATATCTAGTGATTTCGTCATGTCGTTATATGTGAATAGTTTGTTATAATATTCAATCAAATTTGTTAGGCATGACTTATTTGATCTAAAGCCGTGTTGACTATTTTTGATTAGGTTGTTTGATTCGAGGTAATCTACAATCTTATCTCTAATGATTTTTTCCATGATTTTTCCTACAATTGAAGTTAGCGTATTTGGTCTGTAATTACTCGCTTTGGCCTTGCTACCCTTCTTGTATATCGGCGTAATGTTCGCATCTTTCCAATCACTCGGTACAATCCCCTGTAGTAGTGATAAGTTAAATAGTTGTGTCAGGGGTTTTGCTATTTCGTCCTTGACATTCTTAATTATTTTCGGGTGGAGCATGTCGGGTCCCCGGGTCTTATTTACATTTAAAATTACTCAATTTGCTTTGTACTTCGGTAACACTGATGGTGAAATCTCCTATCTCATGAGTTGAGGTGTTATTTTCAAGGGTATGATCGATAATTTCTTCTGTGAAAACTGAGCCAAAATATTTGTTGAGCAGATTTGCCGTGTTTGTGTCGCCTGTTATTGTCTGGCCATCTTCTATTAGCGGTCCGATTCCGCTTTTGATCTGTTTTATTTTTGTTTACGTAACTGTAGAATTTTGGGGTTTGTGGCACTTTCTCTGGGCAATAGTCATTTCGTAATTTTGTTTGTTCGCCCTAATTATTTTTTTCACTTCCCTTCTACTATTTTTGTATCAAGTTTTTAATTACTTCAGTGTTTGTGTTATTTTTTACAAGTTTGTGGAGTTGATTCCTTTTCCTTATTGCCTTGCCAATGTCTCTACCGTACCAAGGGGGCATACTTGATTTCGTACTACGTTTTGGTTTCATGGGTACAAATTGTTTATGCGCTTCTGTAATTGTAGACTTAAAATGTCCCCATAGTTCATTTACTTCGTTTATATTTATGAGGTTTGGGTGTATGTTTGATAGCGATTCCTTAAGTCGTCATAATTTGCGTTTTTGAAGTCCGAAACCATTCCTGTTGTTTTTTACTGAGGAATATTTGCTTATAACGTTGATTCTTAAGATTTTATGATCGGACGTTGCCAGATGTTCACCTACATCCAGGTTTGATAATAAATTTTCTTGGGTAGTGATTACGAGGTCTAGTATATTCCTGTCTCGCGTCGGCTGTTTTACGTGTTGAGTCAAAAAATTGTCCTGGATGAAGCTTGTCATTAGGCGTGACTCTGCATTTTTTTCCGGTCGTGGTATTCCAGTCAATTAGGGGGAGGTTATAGTCACCTAGTAAAACTGTTTCGTCGGAATTAAGGGTTTTCTCTAGTATTTCATAAAAAATTGTATCATCGGCAACAGTTAGTCTCGGTGGTCGGTACGCTGTAGTGATATTTAAGTTCATGTTTTTTTGTATTTATTTTGACGCACACTATTTCTGCATTACTTTCGGGAGAGTCACCTCGACTGGGTTTAAGTAGGTTGCAACGTACATTGGCAACCCCCCCTCTTTGTTTTCCATTGTTACGGTCTTTATGAAAAAAATTTATATGGCTCTATGTGATATTCATGAAGTAGATCTTTATTTTTAAGGTTCAGATGTGTTTCCGTTATACAAATAACGTCAACTTTCTCATTTAATAACAGACATTTGAGTTCGTCTATTTTGTTTCTTATTGAGCAGGCATTTATGGATATTATTTTTTATATCATTTCTCTCAGCATGCGCTGGATTTGTTTTTCTTATTGGTGAGGATGGGTTTGGGGTTATGACTTGAAGCCGCGGCGGGTTGTCAAATTCATTCAGTTGGTTGGGTTGGCTTGGATGGGGTTGGGTGGGGTTGTTTAGTTTGTTTTGTGGTTCAGGTAGGTAAGTTTCGCAACTTGTGGGCCATTGGGGTTGACGGTTTCCTTTAAATGGTTGTGATGGACTTCTAAGGGTTGGGTGGGGTTATTTATTTCTCTTAACTGTGCGGGTGGAGTTTGATTGGGTGGGGTTGTGGGAGGGCTTTTCCGGGGTTAGCGATATCAATACTCAGAGGAGTCTATTAGCATAGTTATTTCTCGGTCCTGACTGTGCGTTGTTTTCGTGGGCAATGTAGGTTGCTTGATTTAGGGTGTCACTCATGTGCCTGAACGCCTTTTTCTGATAAATGAATGCCATCTCCGCTGTACAGGGACGAGTTCCCTACAAAGGTGGTCCAATTGTCCACATACAGTACCTTCTCTTGTTCGCACATGACCTTGACTGCGTTTGTTAATTTCTATGGCTCTATGTTGTCCGTATGAGCTTGTTTTAATCCGGGGTATGACGGCCGCTTACCACACTTTTCGTGGTCTTCCTTTTCATGCCTTAATTAGGTTCTCAAAATCTTTTTCTATGGTCTTAATTGGGGCCTACCTCCGTCAAAGCAGTCATTTGAGCCAACATTGACGACTACACAGGTGCCCTCTGGTATGGCGGAGTTAGTTATGTCTTTCAGGATATGTTCGACTTTACCGCCTGGAATGACCTTTACTGACCTTTTTCCTCTGTTCTTGGTGGCAAAGGCAGCTCCTTGACCTCGCATGAGACTGTCACCATATACTAGGGTGAGTTTCTCCTTCCCGCTGACTCCGTGATTTGATGGTTTCTGTTGTTTTCCTGTCAGGAGTTTTCTTGCCTTTCGAGCTTGCTTTCACGTGGTCAGTTACCTCGTGTGCAAGTCTGTTTTGATGGGGTTACCTGGTGTCGCTTTTCCATTCCCATTCCCATTCACGTGGTCAGTTATCTCGTGTTCGTTGTTTTCGGCGAGAACAGCAAATCTGTTTTTGATAGGGATACCTGGTGTCGCTTTCCCATTCCCTTGGGATTTGTTCTTGTTACGGCCTGTTGACTACTGTCTGATATAGGATCATTGGATGGGTTTTCTTTTTGAAGATATTTAACAACGTCGACTTGCTTACTCTCTATCGTCCTTTACTCGCTCTTTAGTGAGAAATTTTGATGCGAAAGTACACCTACAGTCTCCTTTAGTGTGAGATTATCTCGCTTCAGTTCGTCAACCTGTGCCTTGTGTGCTTCTAATGTGC
>CM064483.1:72645666-72832468 GCA_032716605.1 Paralithodes platypus
TACAATAATAGCTCTAATTATTATACTTCTCTTTTCTCTAATAACATAATAGTTATTGTGGTTAGTACAATAATAGCTTTACCAACACTACTCATGTTTTCTGTGTCAGCAAAATTATCACTATGGTTAGTACAATAATAGTTTTACCAACACTATCTCACCACCACTGTTAATATACTATACCTGGCACCAGTGAACTTGACAGTTGATATATACACAGTTTATATACACGGTACACCCTCTCGGAGCACTAGCCAGGATAAAATCACAGGGTTGGGCTGTGAGGACTCGTAACCAAACTGTCAAGTTCGTTGATGAAGGGTGTAGTACATTAAATATCAACACAATCATACTCAAGTTAAGTCATTTACTATTCGATATGATGCAGTTTTTACCACCATGAACTCCCTGCTCAAGAGCTGGGCTAGGGTGGGTGCCCTGATGATCAGGGACTTCAGTGAATAGTTGCTATAGATTGCTAGACCACACCATCCACCAACAGCACTGTCGTCTGCCAATAAATCGGGGCATTGGAGAGTTAGGGAGACCAGTATTTAATTTAATGGTTTTGTCTTTTATGTATTCTGTGTATATATGTATGTATTTTGTATAATCTTTTGTATTCCAGAGTGGACAAGCAGCAAATGAAGCATTGAGCCTGAACATTTGGTCGGACCTTGAACTAGACACCCACTGCCAGGACGGACTGTACGATGCTGTAAACGTATGTTTCCTCACCTCACACTACCCGAGGGCAACACACTGCAGGTCCCTCGTAACTTCTACCTCATGGGACGACCAAAGGATGCCCCCCTCCTACATGCCCAGCTCCAGGTGGGTTATTATTTAACTACTTTTGCCTTTAATTCTAACTATTATCAGCACTATATTATATTTTAAGAAGCTTTGGAACAAATGGTACTGAAAGCTTAATGTCTGAACAATGGTAACCCTCCCCCACCCCAACCCCACTATTTCGATGAGGCTTCTCAGGCATCAAAGCTGTCAACAGCCTTGTATTTGACAGCCTTGCTTTTAACCTAATCACTCTTGCCTTTAGTTCTGACTAGCATTATAACTCCTTCTCATGGATGACCTAGATGTGTGTGAATTTGTATTTTGTTTTTGTGTGTTCATTGTTTTCTGTTGTGTTTTGTGTTATCCCTGTTCTTGCTCTGTCTTGAGTTGGCCACTCCCCAACAAAGAGAGAAAATAAATAAATAACAAAAAATAGGAAAAGTGGGGATTGGGCCTGAGTAAATAGATAGATAGATAGATAGCATTAGAACTATATTATTTAGCTTAGGAACAAATGGTACTGAAAGCTTAAGGGGAGGTCTTCATAATACAGCTGTTAAAAATTTGCTTGTAATCTACATGTAACCTACAGTTGCCCACATAAGTTCTGTTCCTCGTTGTGATCTTGTGTATGAAAGTAAATTAGTAGGAATGAATTGTGTCATAATCTTCAAAGGATTTATGCTATTTTTGTATACAGTACCATACCATACACTTTAACTCTTTGACCCTTATCTACCTCCAGGTTAGTGGTGTATCGGAGCTGGTAGTGACAAGCGGCAGCAACTGGACCTTTACCGTGAGCATGACCAGCGATGCCGTGGCGCTCTTCGTATGGCTCCAGACGGACGTGGCGGGCATCTTCTCCGACAATGGCTTCATCATGACCCAAGCTTCCATGGAGGTTCTCTTCTACGCCGACAAAGAAACCACCAAGAGTGAACTGGAGGCTTCACTAACGGTCATGTCTCTCACCGACACATACACCACACAGGAGGGACGTAGAGATCGAGCCTTCCACCCTAACGACCTCAATAATGTCATTTATTTACATTAGGAATTAAATTGTAAAACTTGCAAAATAAACACACAAAACAAAAACAAAAAAAATTCACACACATCTAGGTATTGGGAGTCTATCTATTCTATCTATATGCTCAGGCCCAATCCCGATTTTGGGGGTAGCCGACTCAAGACAGAGCAAGAACAGGGAAAACACAAAAACAACATAAGACAACGAATAAACACAGATAAAAGCACTTGCACTTGGTAAAAAGCACTTGGTATTGGGAGTGAAATTAATAAATTAGATTATAATATTTGCTGTACTGGGTCCTCTTCTACACTGACGATCACACCACACAGATCCCCAAGGAGCAAGAGGGACTACTTAAATTGTAAAACTTGCAAAACATACAAACCAAAACAGGAACCACACATTATAAAGACAAACAAATCTGTCAAAGCCACTATGTAGAAATACTACATTGAAGATTTAGCAAAGCAACACTATGAAATAAAAGTCTCAAAACCACCATAATATATTCCTGTTTCACATTAAGGTTGTATGGCATTTACTCTAATGTTTGCATATTATAATTATACTCAGGCACATACCCCATAGCTGAGGGTGGCCGACTCGAGACAGAGCCCGAACAGGGACAACTCAACATAAAAAACAAAACAAAATATATATTCACACACATCTAGGTCGCCCAGGAGAAGACCCAGAAACCCAGGATCACTAGGGGCCTCCAGCATTTCCCCGGCCCCAGACCTCCCGGAGAGGTTCTGGTCTCGTGTAGCGGCATGAAT
Organism: Paralithodes platypus; assembly: GCA_032716605.1. NCBI lineage: Eukaryota > Metazoa > Arthropoda > Malacostraca > Decapoda > Lithodidae > Paralithodes > Paralithodes platypus. Next base: position 72,648,280 of record CM064483.1, read on the forward strand.
TTTAGCGATATTCTGGAGATTTGAGCCATTTTAAAGCGATATTAGAGAGATTGTGGCAATATTTTAGCTATTTCCGACTTTGTTTGGTATATTCCTGTCTCACATTAAGGTTGTATGGCATTTACTCTGTGATAATAGCATAAATACTGTGGCCAAAGTTGTGATCATTTAATTATTATCAATTATATCAATTCCAAGTGCAATTAATATTTTTGCAATGCTCACAGTTTTATCTACAGTATTCAGTAGTACATATGAAATTTTGTGTAGTTGAATTTTATAGGAAATGATTATATTTATACAGCATATAACATTAATGTTGATATGTATGTTGATATTTGATATAAAACAATACATTTTATTGGATGCAATATGGAGTATTCTTTATTCCCTTGACTTGTGTCTTAGTATATTAAGGTGGGATGGGTGTATTTATTTACTCATTTATATATAGTATTATCTTTTTTTAGTTTCCTCCCTAGACTTCCATCAAGCTTAAAAAACACCCTCAGAAGACCCTCCTTCAAGATTAATTTGTACATTTTTCGGTAGGTAGAAAAATGTTCCGGCCCAAGGCCGGTTCATCTTAAGCTACAGGCTCGCTATCGCTCACCAGGAAAAAATTGACACCTAAATGGCACAAAAGGTCTTAAAATTGACAAAGAAATGAGGCGAAGGGTCATAAAATAGCCAAACTAATTGGCGATCTTCTGGAAATGTCAAAAATTAATGGGGCTAAACATGAGGGAGAAGGGAGTCCAAGAAGAACAAATTCTCACATTTTATTTTGTTACAAAATGTTAACCCTATCAGCAGACATGGAAGCATAATTAATTAAACTTATTCTGGCTATAATTAGATGATTATATTAAGATTGTGAAGTACCTCTCGGAATCTGAGGGGTCTGAAGCAACTAAATTATGCATCCGACTCCCAAAGATCCTTCCTAAGCTGAATAAAATCGTCTAATGATAGAATAAACATTTATAAGGCGTCATAATCCTCAAGGGGAATACTGTATTGCCAGGAAATAGACGAGAAAGAGTAAGGAGCAAGGGAACGTGAAAGTGGTCCCAGACCCTAAGAATTGGAACTTTAAATGTTTGTTCGGGCTCTGTCTCGAGTCAGCCACCCCCAGCTATGGGGTATGTGTCTGAGTATATACATACATACAATACAAAAGGGAAAGAAACCATGCCCGCTAGCCAAAAACAAAACAAAACATTGATTTTGTGTTTTGTTTTGTTTTCCTGACGTATTGTGATGTCCCTGTTCGGGCTCTGTCTCGAGTCGGCCACCCCCATAAAAAAAAAAAAAAAAAAAAAAAGGAAAACTGGGGAAGGTGCCAGAGTACATACATACATACATACATACATACATACTTATATGAATAAATGTATGTACAGTAGCCTATATACACAGGCACATAACCCATAGCTAAGGATGGTCGACTCGAGACAGAGCCCGAATAGGGACAAAATAACAACATAAAAATAAATAAAAATAAAATAAAAATAAAAATAATACTAATAATAATAACAAATAATAATATATAATTAAATCACACACATCTAGGACGCCCAGGAGAAGACTCGGAGACCTAGGACTAGCCTTCTATGAGGGTCAAAATAAGATATACAAGTTGTTTACAGTAAGGTATACATAATGGAGTCTAGAAGAATAGCCTGTCATTCCCCCGATAGAAGCCCCTACTTATCAGCCACTGTTATCAACACTGCAGCAGACGACGAACCCAAAACAAGTAAGTAACACCAATTTACTCAACCATTGGACCACCTCAGACCACCCAAGGGTATATGGTATAGTATAACCTTAGATCATCATAGACAGCAGTGATATTGATGGTGGGCTTATATAGCATCTATAATAAGCATTTACAACACTAATCAAATCCAAAACTCTCTCTGACGCATGCGCAGTAGTATTTTCAGCCTGATGCCATTTTGGGGATAGATGTGTACAGTTGTCCACGGGTCCAGCTATTATGTAGCTACTTGTTATGTTATTACATTAATTATACGTGTTGTCCCTGTTCGGGCTCTGTCTCGAGTCGTCCACCCCAAGATATGGGGTATCTGCCTAAGTATATAGATAGATAGATAGATACTAGATATGTATATGCGTAGAAATAATTACAAATATACCTAAAATAGACTTGAAAGATAATGTCATATAGGCCTACCTGTAAATAGCAAAAATTAAACATGATTAGCGAGGGCAATTCGCACCAAAATGGCATGAAATGGGGCGAAAGGTCCTAAAATTGCCAAACTAATTAGGCGAACCTCTTGATATGTCAAAACCGATGGGGCTAAACATGAGGGAGAAGGGGGTCCAGAGAAAGAACCCTGAAGTGAAAATCTCCCCTTAAGAATTGCCCTAACCAACTATGCCACCTTAATATAACAGAAGGTATGATTATAATGACACATATATAGAGGAAACTAATGAATACTGCTAATAATTAATTAGAACTATTAAATAATCATATATAAATAAATTAATGTCGCTAATAAAAATAGAACGGAGATTGTAAGGCAGTTGGTGAATTCAATGCATTGTGGGCGGAGTGTACTGACAAAACAGTGAGTCTTTAATGTTGTCACCAAAATCCGCCCATCCACACTCCGCCCACTTCCTCATTAGTGGGTGGAATCTGGTGACATAAGGGACATAATTTCACCAAACTCCGCCCACTACTTCAATAGTGGGTGTAGTTTGGTGACATAATGGGCGTCACCAAACTCCGCCCACTTCCTCCAGAGTGGGTGGAATTTGGTTATGGGGAGTCACAGGCCAATCAGAGTCACCAAACTCAGCCCACTTCCTCCAGAGTGGGTGGAATTTGGTTATGGGGAGTCACAGGCCAATCAGAGTCACCAAACTCAGCCCACTTCCTTAATAGTGGGTGGAGTTTGGTGACATAAGAGGCGTCACCAATGTCACCAAGCTCCGCCCACCACCTCCCAGCATTGTGATAGGTCTACAGTAACCCCGCCCCCTTCATACACCATATTAACCATAATATACCATAGTCATACTAACGATAATAAGCCCTTCATTATATTCTGGCAACTAGTAGATGATTTTACACAGCTTAGAAAGAACCTGAAGGGATATAATTGTCCCTTTATTAATTGTCAGAACTCCTTCCTAAACTAAGTAAAATCGTCTACTAATAGCCAAAATATAATGTTTGTTTCAATGCGATTGTAGTGCTATTGCTTCACATGTAAGCCGGTATCATACGAGAGCTTTTCTAGTCAACATTCGATGATCAACATTTTTCTGGCAACATTTCTGGAATATTTTGCACGGGTATCGGAAACTAGACTGTTGGCAGATGAACTTAGGTAACCGAAATATTGTAAATGTTGACCTCATAAGCTGCCAGACCAGTGTTGAGGATAAATGTTGAGTGAAAAAGCGCTCGTGTGATACCGGCTTTAGTATACGTCTATGTGTACATTTAATATGTTTAGGATTTTGTATTTCCTTCATATTTACCTCATTTATGAATTTATTTTTATTTTTATTTTGGGTAACATTGGAGGATTATAAGCAGTTTAGGAAGGATCTTGAGCAATCAGAGGGGTAAAACGGATCTCAATTAACCCTTAAACGTCCTCAGATCCTTCCTAATCTTAATAAAATCGTCCAATGATAACCAGAATAATATGAGTAAGTGTGTCCTCGAATACTGAAAAAGCTAATTTATTTTATTATTCATTGCAGATGGTGTTTTTGGCGGTAACAAGAATGACGTCGGAGCATTTGGACTACAACACGTCTTTCCTCAGCTGGACAAAATCGCCCTCTGCGCCCCCCTCCCCCCCCCCCCATCAATATACCCACTTAACCCATAGCACAGCATGTTGCCCTAGAACAGCCCTCTGCGCACCCCCCACAATATCAATATACCCATATAACCCATAGCACAGCATGTTGCCCTAGAACAGCCCTCTGCATAGCCCCCCTCCTATCAATATACCCATATAACCCATAACACAGCATGTTGCCCTAGAACAGCCCTCTGCGTAGCCCCCCTCCTATCAATATACCCATATAACCCATAGCACAGCATGTTGTCCTAGAACAGCCCTCAGCATAGCCCCCCCTCCTATCAATATACCCATATAACCCATAGCACAGCATGTTGCCCTAGAACAGCCCTCTGCGTAGCCCCCCCCCCCATCAATATACCCATATAACCCATAGCACAGCATGTTGCCCTAGAACAGCCCTCAGCATAGCCCCCCCCTATCAATATACCCATATAACCCATAGCACAGCATGTTGCCCTAGAACAGCCCTCTGCGTAGCCCCCCCCCCCCCTATCAATATACCCATATAACCCATAGCACAGCATGTTGCCCTAGAACAGCCCTCAGCATAACCCCCCTCCTATCAATATACCCATATAACCCATAGCACAGCATGTTGCCCTAGAACAGCCCTCTGCGTAGCCCCCGCCCCTATCAATATACCCATATAACCCATAGCACAGCATGTTGCCCTAGAACAGCCCTCTGCGTAGCCCCCGCCCCTATCAATATACCCATATAACTCATAGCACAGCATGTTGACCTAGAACAGCCCTCTTCGTAGCCCCCCTCCTTTCAATATACCCATATAACCCATCACACAGCATGTTGCCCTAGAACAGCCCTCTGCGTAGCCCCCGCCCCTATCAATATACCCATATAACCCATAGCACAGCATGTTGCTCTAGAACAGCCCTCTGCGCACCCCCCACAATATCAATATACCGGTACCTATATAACCCATCACACAGCATGTTGCCCGAGAATAGCCCTCTGCACAGCCCGCTCCCCCCCCCCCCCCAACACACACACACACACACACACACTATCAATATACTCATATAACCCATCGAACAGCCCTCTGCGTAGCCCCCCTCCCCCCCCCTCAGCCCTCACCCCCAGTGGAATAAACTGTAATACTAGACATTTAAAAAAAAAAAAAAAAAAAGCAACAAGGGGAAGCACTACATTTCTCGCAAAACCAAACGAATATCGACTCGGGCAGTATTGTGACGTCAGAAAAACTTACAAAGTTTCAGCCAATCAGAAGCCAGTAACTTTTTCCAGGGGTCTAGAATTCATACGCTATGGCCTAAGGTAGACAGGTGGGGTTCATCCTACTCGCGCCATAATTTGCTCTGCTCTCTGTGGGTTCAGTCAAGGGCTGGCTATTCTGTCGAAAATATGAGTTCGTAAAGTCATATAATTCTACGGGAGGAGCACTACCTTTCTTGCACAACCAGACACACATCGCCTCGGGCAGTACGATGACGTCAGACAAAACTTTCAATCTTCAGCCAATCAGAAGCCAGCAACTTTTTCCAGGGGTCTAAAATTCATACGCTATGGCCTCTCGGGTGGACGTTTGGTTCATCCTACACGCGCCAGAACTTGCTCTGCTCTCTGTGGGTTCAGTAAAAATAGGAGTTCGTCAAGAGTCACTAAAGTTGCATATAATTCTACGGAAGAAGCACAGCCATTCTCGCACAACCAAACGAATATCGACTCAGGCAGTATTGTGACGTCAGAAAAACTTACAAAGTTTCAGCCAATCAGAAGCCACCAACTTTTTCCAGGGGTCTAGAATTCATACGCTATGGCCTAAGGTAGACAGGTGGGGTTCATCCTACTCGCGCCATAATTTGCTCTGCTCTCTGTGGGTTCAGTCAAGGGCTGGCTAGTCTGTCGAAAATATGAGTTCGTAAAGTCATATAATTCTACGGGAGGAGCACTACCTTTCTTGCACAACCAGACACACATCGCCTCGGGCAGTACGATGACGTCAGACAAAACTTTCAATCTTCAGCCAATCAGAAGCCAGCAACTTTTTCCAGGGGTCTAAAATTCATACGCTATGGCCTCTCGGGTGGACGTTTGGTTCATCCTACACGCGCCAGAACTTGCTCTGCTCTCTGTGGGTTCAGTAAAAATAGGAGTTCGTCAAGAGTCACTAAAGTTGCATATAATTCTACGGAAGAAGCACAGCCATTCTCGCACAACCAAACGAATATCGCCTTGGGCAGTATTGTGACGTCAGAAAAACTTGCAAAGTTTCAGCCAATCAGAAGCCACCAACTTTTTTCAGGGGATTAGAATTCATACGCTATGGCCTCTCGGGTGGATGTTTGGGTTCATCCTACTCGCGCCATAACTTGCTCAGCTCTCTGTGGGGTCGGTCAAGGGCTGGCTAGTCTGTCGAAAATATGAGTTCGTAAAACCAGACAAATATCGCCTCGGGCAGTATGATGACGTCAGACAAAACTTTCAATCTTCAACCAATCAGAAGCGAGCAACTTTTGTTCAGGAGTCTAAAATTCATACGCTACGGCCTCTCGGGTAGACGTGGAGGGGGAGGGGGGGGGGGGGGGTGTTCATCCTACTCGCGCCATAACTTGCTCAGCTATGAAGCTTATGAAGCTTAGGAAGGATCTGGGGTGGTTAAAAAGGTTAATTGAGATCATTTGTAGCGTTTTAATTGAGGTCCTTCCTAAGCTGAATAAAATCGTCTAATTAGGTGCTTTGTTTATATATTTAGTTAATTTATTTGATGTAGCTTTGTAGGCCTATATATCCATTATTAATTTTAGCTTAATTAAAAACAATTGTCATATATTTTATTACATTCGTGTATGATGTATTTATGCATATGAATAAAGATGAATTTATTATAACCTATTTCCCTAACCTAAACCATTCAGTAGTGTAGACACAGGCAACTAGTGCTTGGTAATATATTAAAGGGCAAGAAGGGTTTTTTCTTAAATCCCTTCTTCCTCATGTTTAGCCCCATTAATTTTGAGATTACAAAACGTTCGCCCCATTAGTTTGGCGATTTTAAGACCTTTCGCCCCATTCATTTGCCAATATTAAGACCTTTCGTGCCATTTAGGTGTCTATTTTTCTTGGCGAGCGATAGCTAGTCTATATTTTATGAGGGTTTCGGATGGTAGCTTACATTTTTCTACCGAAAAACGTAAAGAATAACATACTCTTTCAACTATGGGGGAGGCACTCGCTATAGGTAGTTCTGCCTTTTGTCTCCCTCAATCACATAGAAAAAAAAAAACAATGATATGTAAATAATAAAAGTGTAATTTTGTCAATATATTTAATTTATGGTTAGTGTACATTCAAACTGAGAACAGTTTGTTTAATATGGTATACCTATACATAGAAATTAATAAGCTAGTGTCCCCAAAATGGCGACCGGATGAGAAGTTGTCCGATTTCTCCCGTCATCGAAGGGGGAGAGAAGGGGGGGTGAGGGGGGGGGGGGGATGAGAAGGTGGGTGGGGGGGGGGGTATGGATGTCTCTCCTTGTAACTCGAGACAAGGGCTGAGTGGAGGCAGGTTCTAGAGCCCAAGGGAGGCAGGTTAGATCGCTGCTCGCTGTTAGGGCGATTCCTTCGTGGCCATCCCCTCGGAGATCTAGGCGTTCATGGGGGGATCGAGGGTTCTAATGCGTGGCAAATTATTTTTTTTTTTTTTTTTTTTTTTAGGACACGAGAGCATTGATAAAGGTGCATAAAAATCTCGGGTACTTTAAGTCCACTTGGCATAGGAACTCTCTCTCTCTCTTTCTTTCTCTATCTCTCTCTCTCTCTCTCTCTGTGAAGGAAATACGACGACAACCATTAAATATTCACAAAATATGTATGTTAGAATTGTCAAACTTATACCAAAAGATAGAGGATACAAATACGCATAATTTATATTAAGTAAATTTTATTCAGAAATGTATAGTTAGGGAGATATTGACGATTTTGTGAGTGAAATTCTCGATCATCTGTCACCCAATAGTTGCCATCAACCACCAGCAATACAACCGAGGTTATATAAGCTCTCAATTTTCGCCTGAATCGATCATTTTGTTCCCGGTCGTCCAGCTTTAAGGAGGTAAGTCTCGTGTGCTCCCATTTTCCCCCATTGTTTCTCCTGAAAATAGAATAAATTAAGGTGTAATAGCTAAATAACGTGACTTATTTACCACCAGACCCGAATTTGTGGACAAGAGCTTGTCGTTTTCCCATAATACTTCATACGTTTGCATTAAATAAGGCCAGAAATGTGATGGAAAAAGCCGGCAGGTTTGACGAACATTCTGGAAGCCGGCACTTGATTGTTCGCTCAGTTCTACCTCCTTAACCCTTTCAATAAAACCATATGTCTCAATAGTATGGCGATCACTAGTAGATTTGATTCATTTAGGAAGAAATTGAGATCCAGATTATAAATTGATGGCATAAACTTAGGCTATATTCCCATGTGACTTTTCTAAACGGAATTGGGCTAAGTATTTTTTAACCTGAATATAATTTATATATTGATTAATTACCTATTAACTCACGAGTAATAATGCCTTAATGATAACATGGAGGATTTAGTTAGAATATTTGAATTGGATTTTGAAAACTTAGGCAAACTAGCGAATCGAAGCCGGCTGACTGGACGCCTCGTGGTTATGTATCATTAAGGGAAGAGGGTAGTTTTTATGGAACCCCTTCTCCCTCATGTTTAGCCCCATTGCTTTTGAGATACGTTCGCCCCATTAGTTTGGAAATTTGAAGAACTTTCGCTCTTTTTTTTTCAACATTAAGACCTTTCGTGCCATTTAGGTGTCAATTTCTTTCCTGGCGAGCGTGAGCAAGCCTGCAATTTAGGAGGAATCGGCCTTCGGCCTGGACATTTTTATACCGAAAAATGTACTAATATATCTTGGAAGGGGGTATAGGGGGTGTACTTTTAAGCTTGGAGTCTAGCGAGGAAAATAAAACATCAATGTATATAATTATAAATTAATAGACCAACAAAATGGCGACCGTCCCCTTAACCCTTTGAACATTGACTCATTTTATCACCTGGCTATCATTAGACTATTTTATAAAGCTTAGTAATTTTAACTTTTATTCTGGCTACTGTTTGACGATTTTATTCAGTTTAAAAAGGGCCTCCAGCAATTAACAGGCATCCAATTATCTCTTTTAACGCTGTTTACTACCACATATCCTTCTGAAGGGGGGATGGTTCACTTTGTGGGCAATTTTTGCATGTATTCATTATTTTTCTGGTTTCCTCCCTAGACTCCCATCAAATTAAAAAAAAAAAAAAAATCCATTCGATCCCCCTTATAAATTAATTTTTACATTTTTCGGTAGAAAAATGTCCCGGCTGAAGGCCGGTTCTTCCAACATTACAGGCTCACTATCGTTCGCCAGTGAAAAAATAGGGTAATATTGATTTTTAGCACCAACAGTTGCCTCATATACCTTTGTATGCCCATTAGATCCGGTAGAGCATATACATCATTGATATATATGCCATTAAGAGCAGAAATGTATTGTAAGGGAGATATATAAGAAAAAAAGATAAATATTTACCAATGGTCCCGTTAAAATATCCTCCAGTAACTTCTCAAAAACTGTTCAGGGGACTGGTTAGAACTTGTAGGATGTTCAATTGAAGTGCGGAAATCAGTATTTACTGAGAAATAAGTCTTAAAATGGGCTATGGGTCACCCAGGCCCTCTCTTTCCCAGGTAATGTTGTTATATTATATTAGGGTTAGGTTAGGTTAGGTTGGGTTAGGTTAATCTAATCTAATTTCACACAACCAAAATTACGGACTAAAATCGCTGTTGGTGCTAAAAATCAGGTTTACCGGAAAAAGGGTTACGTGAGGATAGTTCGAAACCTGTTAGTTGCTGGAGGCCCTTTTAAAACTGCATAAAATCGTCTAATGGTAGCCAGAACGTTTATAAAGACGTCGCCGATACAGACATGGTTATGGATTACTTCTTGTCAGTGCATTTAGCTCTCTCGATCAACCTGATTAGTATATTTTTAAAGATAGATTATTTTTAGGCTTTAAAGTTTATTTTCGACACTTAAATCTGAAGGTAGGCCTACTATTCTTATGCATTAATTTAACCCGATTGGTAAGATAAGGAGTTTCACCCCATTAGTATGGCGATAATAAGACCCTTGACTCCATTCAGGTGTCTATTTTAGTCTGCGCGAGCGATACCAAGCTTGTAACTTGGAAGAAATCGCCCGTCAGCCGGGATATTTTCTTCTCGAAAAATATACAAATTTAGCTTTGAGGGGAGTCTGGGTGGGCAGTTAGTTAACAGGACGTCGCCGGTTCAGAAGGGGTTAAGAAGGGGGATTGCTTCACTTTTTGGGCGATTTTTGCATGTATTCATTATTTTCTAGTTTCCTCCCTAGACCTCCATCAAATTTAAAAAAAAACATCCATTAGATCTAGATTAATTTGTACATTTTTCGGTAGAAAAATTTCCCGGCCGAAGGCTGATTCTTAAAACATTATAGGCTCACTATCTTTCGCCAGGGAAAAAAATAAACTCCTAAATATAACGAAAGGTCTAAATATTGACTAATAAATGGGGCGAAAGGTCTTAAAATCGACTAACTAATGGGGCAAACATCTTGACATCTGAAAACTAATGGGGCTAAACATGAGGGAGAAAGTGATTCAGAAAACCGGCCCACACACCCTTAAAACAGACTATGGATCACTTCTTGCTGGTGCATTGAAGTCTTCTAATCCATCTATTTGGTTTAGTATGGCTTTGACGGTTTCAAGGTTTCAAAATGGTGTTATAATAGACATATATGGAAGTACTATGCATCTAATTCATATATTTAACATAGTTCTCTACCAAATCTTTGTAATGGCTTAAGGGGTGGTTTTTAGTTTGTTCCCTAGACCTTCATCAAGCTTAAAAGTAAACCCCCTAGACGCCCTTTCAAGATAGAATTGTACATTTCTCGGTAGAAAAATGGCCCGGCCAAAGGCCGGTTCCTGTTAAATTAGGCTCACTATCGCTCGCCAGTAGAGAATCGACCCTAAATGGCACGAAAGGTCTTGATATTGATGTAAAAATGGGACGAAAGGTTTTAAAATCGACAAACTAATGGGGTGAACGCCTTAACATTCTTAAAACTAATGGAGCTAAACATGAAGGGGCCCAGAAAGAGGATTTTTCCAATATAATCGTCTAACAGCAGCAAACATAGTTAAAACGTCGCCGGTACAGAAGGGTTTTAAGGTGTCACACGAGCGGAGTTTTTTTTCCAAGCAATTTAGATTATAATTTTGTTCTTTATACTATGAGGCTCTCGCAATGAACTTTGATATTAAATCGAAGGTGGATAATGTTCTACTTTAAATTTTATGATGGTATATTTTGAAACTGCCACAGTACAAATTGCCTGTAAATATTGACTGAAAATCGCTTGTGATACCACCTTAACCCTTCCAATATTGACGCATTTTGACAGTGGCTATTAGACGATTTTATTCAGCTTAGGAAGGAATTTTGGGATATTTTACCCCTGATACCTAGAGATCCTTGCTAAACTACTTAAATTCGTCTACTGATAGCCATCATAATAATCATGATTATAATTGTAATAGTTTGTAAGTGCTAAGAAATAATTATCATAAAATCATATCACAAACCCACCAATTAACTTACAAATAAACCTAATTAATGCAATCAATGAATATAATTTATCTAATAAATACATGTGGTACTCAAAGGATTCGAACCTAGGATACTCACACCGAAATTCCGCGCACTAACCATTACTACTAAAAATGACACATAAACAATATTAATGTGATTTTTTCTTTCTTTGCAGATGGAGTGATTAAGCCTCGAACCCCGACCAGACAACCAGACTAGTACCTCAACCAGTCTACCACCATCAAGATCCTTTCCTTTAATCCTAACCATCCTTTCCCACCACCACCTCTACCATTTTCCTCTCTACACTGTAAAACTTGTGTTCAAATATAGCGAACATGATACACATATTGGGCGTTTGAATCGTTTGTGTGCTACCTTGAACACGAATGATTTGTAACCCTTGTGTATCAGTTTTGTTATATTTGAACACTGTGTTTTTGCAGTGTATCTTAACCTTGCCTTTTCCTTGTCACCATTAAAACCACCTCCCTTCTACTAAAATCTGAATTAAACATTAGATAGGAGTCAATATAAAGGTAAGATATTTAAATCCTCAAATTCTGTGTACATTATATACTTGTGAATGCTATAATAAATTATATATTATATTATTCTTTATGAAATATATATTCATGTGTTATAAATAATCCATGCACTAATCTTTTTATCTTATCGTCGTTGGCTTAGCATTTAGAAGAGGTTTTTGGTAGGGATGCTGGGAGAGAGAGGGGGGGGGGGCGGTTAGAGGGAGTAGATATAGTTAGTTCAAGGGGTAGGGATAGGTAGGAGTCTGTTATAGGTTAGTATTGGTTAGGTGTTGCTCTATTTGGTTGGCTGTCTGTTAGAGGCTTAGTTAGTTTGGGTAGGAGGTTAGTTAGATTTAGTTATATAGTTAAGGTAAAGAGTTAGTTTGCTTAGGTTTGGTTTGTCGTTTTGGTCTTGTTGGTTGAAATCCGGCCGGTGAAATCCTGGTTGTCTGGTCGTTGGTTGGATAGGTTTCAGAATGTGGCGGCTTGTGGCGGCCTGTGCAGTGATATGGGTGGCAGACCGACGCTCCTGAAGTGGATTAATCCTTCGCCTTTAATCAACAGGAATGAAATGGAAGGCCTGACGGAGAAACGGAGAAATTAAAGGTATGATCTAACTATTAAACTAACAATACATTCTTTACAACAGGTTAGAGATGGGAGGAGCGACCCGACGAAAGCTACGAATCCCGCCCACCTGGGCTATGGATGACCGGAACACCGCCCACCTCGGCTATAGAAGAGAGGAATCCCGCCCACCTTGGCTATGGATGAGAGGAACACCGCCCACCTCGGCTATAGAAGAGAGGAATCACGCCCAACTTGGCTATAGATAAGTTATAAGTTTTTCTGTACAATATGAACTATGAGATACTTTAACATTTGCATTATATCTGAAAGTCCTAATTTGTGAAGCTATATATGAACTTAATGTTGTATTTTCTACCAGATGTGATGGAGAGCAAGCAGCAACAGAAGCCATGTACAGTTGCCCACTTTAATTTGTCTACTCTGTGATTTTATGTATGGAAGGGAAAGTTTTATAATTAGATGTGTATTTTCTTAATTATCTATTATCGGTTTATGTAGTTAATTAATATTTTCAAGTGTCGGTTTTAAATAATGATAAATTGTTGGTTTTAAGTAGTAAAGTAATTCTAAATTGTCGTATTTAAGTAGTAAATTAATGTAAAAATTTCAGTTTTAAGTAATGCTAAATTGTTGGTTTTAAGTAATGTTCAATTGTCGGTTTTAAGTAATAGATTGTTGGTTTTAAGAAATATTTAATTGTCTGTTTTTAAAGTAATGTTTAATTGTCAGTTCTAAGTAAATTTAATTGTCGATTATAAGTAATGTTAAATTGTCGATTTTAAGTAATGTTAAATTGTCGGGTTTGTGTAGTTTAAAGTTCAATTGTGGGTTTATATCAAATTATGCTAGTCAAGTATTCCATACATAAAATCAAGAGTTAGTACAAATTTCCGTGGTGAACTGTACACCAGTCGTCACTGCTCAGTGCACAGGTCAGTGTTCTCTATTATTGTATCTTGTAATATATGTACAGTCGGCCAAATAAGTCATTTCGCAGCACAAAGAATATTTTGATCAATAATTGGTATCACTATCTAAGCTTTAATATTTCAAAGTTTCGAGTGAGATATACAAACATGGTCCTACACTTACCCACCCTATTCAACATTTGACACATTAATACAGCTACAGCGAGCAAAACGTAATGACAGCCGAGACGCGACTTATTTGGCCAGCTGTACAGTCAAAATAAGTTCAATCATAATTTCTGAAATAGTCCCTCGCTAATTTCACACCATTAATTAATTAGGCATGATACATATGAATATAATTACTTAAGCTTAAATTATCCTATAATAGACTATTCCATAATTTCTAAATTCCGAATAATTTGTGCACCACTAACCTTCCTTATTGTTTGCAGCAGAGGAGCGGCGGGGGGCAGCCGTTCGAAGGAGAGAAGAGGATCGAGAAGAAGAGGAGAGAAAAGAGAAGAAAGAAGAGGAGAGAGAAGAGGATAGAAGATAGAAGAGGAGAGAGAAGACAGAAGAGAAGAAGAAATGAGGAGACCCACCCCCAGACAAACTCCCCTTGGAGCCTCAACACCCTCACCAGCAAACTAGGGTAAGAAAACTCAAATTATTAAAAGGTTATTTGTGAATAATCAAAATATTTAAGCTGTTATAAATCTAGTTGTGAAATTGGCAAATGGGGCTTAAGGTCTTAAAATCGCCAAACTAAAGGGGCGAACATCTTAAAAGCTAAAGGGGCTAAACATTAGGGGAAATGGGGACCAGAAAAAGACTTAAATACCCCCTCCCCTTAAGCCTCAATCATAATTAAACAAAATATCATAATCCACAAGACGTCTGATCATATGGAGTTAATGTTAAATGATCACAGACAGCAGATTGTTATATATTTAAACAAATGTATGAGAAACGTATAATGGATACATGTCGCTAGGTACGTACTTTTGGTGAATAATTTACCCTAGGAAACTCTATAGTAACACTCTTCCATTGATAACGTTCACCCCTTCAGCACCATGACTTAATTTTCATCTTATTCTGGTTACCATTAGACGATTCTTTTCGGCTTCTAATCTAATTCTACGACTAAAAGGGGTACATAGAATCCTAGTAAACCCTCTGAATAACACAGGTCCTTCATAAACTGCATAAAATCTTCTAGTTTTAGCCAGAAACAAAGGTAAAAAGAAGTCATTGTGCTGAAGGGGTTAAGGAGAGTTGTTATTTTCCTTAGTTTGCTCCCTAGATCTCAAAGCATACCTGTATACTAATACCCCAAGACTCGAGAACAAGTTGTACACTGTTCGGTAGAAAAATGGCCGGCCAAAGGCCGGTTCTTCGTAAACTACAGGCTCGCTGTCGCTCGCCAGGAAAGAATACACCTAAATAGCACGAAAGGTCTTGGAATTGATTACGAAATTGACCGAAAGGTATTTTTGTCAAACTAATGGGTCGAACGTCTTAGCATTTCAAAACAAATGGGGCTACACATGAGAGAAGACGTCCAGAAAATACCCTCCCCTTAATGCAGTGATTTAACTTAATGACGTTATAGAGATCAATGTTGGTAATACTAACCTAATGTTTCAGATGTATGGTAGATGTCCAGCCAGGGGGGGAGAACAAGAGATGGTATGATGAAGACTTGTGACCAAACGCCTCATCTCACCTCTGCAATACGGTGTGTCACTTACATGTATATTTATGCCTATTGTGAAAGTCTATGCAGTGGAATATTTTGAAGGATGTTCTATAAAGTTTGTCTTAAATATTTAAAACTTTAATTTGAGGTATAAGATCGCTATGGATACTAAATTAATGGTTGGTGCCTTTTTTGGTCTAAATCACACATACGGCTGACTGAGTGGTAAAATAGATGCTTTATCCCTCAAACCTATTCTATATTTTGCTGGTCACCGCTTAAAATATTAATCTCTGAATGTACAGTGATAAACCATAATCTTAAACTTAAGCTATATGTTGACTATCATAGTTTTCAAGGTGGGATTTGGTGACATTCAGTTCAGTTATCATGACATACGCCATTTTGAAATGTCAATCATAAAATTTCAAAGAGTAGGCCTACCTTTGAATCTGTCTAAACTCTAGTCTGGTTAAACTATTTCACTACAATAATATTATACCTACATTGACCTAGAAACTTGAATGACAAATTAGGTGAAGTAGACTAGTTTAGTAATGCCTAAGAAACTTCAAAATATTCCATAGACTATCATAGTGGTGGACAGTAGTATAAGTAGCAGCTTTATCTAACCAATTTATAGCATTTCGTACATATGGCACACTTATTATTATCTAGGCATTATATAAAATATAATTTCCAAATTGAGATTTGTGAAAATGGGTGAATGGTGAAAACAGGGTAGATTAACCATACTTGGTTTACTATAGGTTGGCATTTTTTTTTAGTTTGCAGTAATTTTGTATATATTTAATGAACAATTATTTTAACTACTTTCAATATAGTTTCTTGCAATTTAGTACTTGAAAATCATTTAACTATTGTCAGTATTCATATTAAAGATGGCAAATTAAGTTGAGACATTGGATGAAGAACTTTTGATACAGTAAAAATTATCGTGAATGGATACCAAACTTAAATCTTTAACATGTACGTAATGTGAGTGTTACTGAATCTGCTGGTGTGGAAAACTATCGCTTATGTCTATGGAAAACCCTTAGTATTATCATTAACAAATACTGTATTCAAAACTTGGAGTTGAAAAAAATAAATGGGGAAAGTAAATTTGGGATAAATATTTGTCAATTGTGATTAACAATGTTTATGGATCTTCAATCCTTCGACGATTTCTTTATCAATGCTACAACCAGCTAATTTTACTCCGCTTTGGCAGGACCACTGGGAATGAAAGGGGTAAATAATATGTAAATTAATCCTAAAACTCTGACAGGCCTTTCCTAAGTTGAAGAATATAGTCTCGAGGTAACAAAAATATAACTTAATTTGTCGTAATATATTGTGAAGAATTAAAAAGCTAAAATATGATAATGTCAACAAATGCCTGTTATTCTGGCTACCACAAGACGATGTGGATCAGTTAAGTACCACCAGGAATCCATGGGGTAGGCTGCATGTTGTATCTACCCTTAGAAACTAACAGGTCTTTCCTAATCTGAATAAAATTGTCAACTGTTAGCCAGAATTTAATTTGTAATCTTATAGTTTAAAATTAAAATGTAAAACTTGCAAACTAAACAAACCAAAACTGGGACAAAGACAATATAAAGTCAAAATAACTAATCAAAATCAAAATTATTAGAATGCTTCACTACAACATTGATACTGCCGGATCTAACTAAACTGGGAATCCTAGTTAAAAGATAATCTCCACAAACCCTCTAACTCGACGGTCCTTCCTAAGTTTAATAAATTAGTCTGAAAGTAGCTATGGTGAGTCAGAAATTTGTCATTTGAAGAAAAGGGTTAAGGGATGGGGTATTCAAATAAAATCAAAGTCACGAATTAAAGTCACGAATTAGAGTAAAATAATAATCATAATAATAATAACTAATAACTAATAAAATAAAATATGAAAAATAATAATACTCAAAATACTACAAAATAATTGTATTCCACATCGGATTCACTAGCGCTCGCATTACGTAACTCTTCAAAGATCCTGAGAAGTTATGTCTGAACAAAGTAACTTTGAGGAATATTTGCCTTGGCCATCCTTTAGTGAGACTTTCCCAGAAGAATTGCCAAGTACGTTAAAATAAGTTAGGGTTGATTGCACTTTAAAATCAATGGAATAAAAATGAGTTATTCACTGTTTAGGTCCGAAAAATTTACTTTACACCTAACTCCAAAAGGGCTAGGGCAAATGGGCTGTAAATTACCACGTCTGTTTCCTTGCTGACTCTTCCCAATTGGTAGATATCGTAGCAGGTTTATTCTACGAGTAAATTTTAGGTTCTATAGGTTAGTGGCAAAGATGTCTAGCCTAAATATAATTAATAGGCTGTATTATATTGACAGATTTATTACCAATAGGCTTTCAAAGGGTAAAATATCACACTATAATCACCATTTTCATATTCGTTAACACTTTCACGCATTTATGACGCAGAGGTTGCCAGATTAGCAATAAGAAATAGTTCTCTCACTCTTATAATTACCTCTCTAAAATTAGTTTTCTGCCTACAGCTAACTCAAAGACAACTGCAGAGGTTGAAGTAACTAAACTAAAGGTTTCTAAATACCCCTGATGTTAACAAAGGCTTTAAAGTATCCCCAATAGGCTCAAAATCGCGTCATATGCGTGAAAGGGTTAATCTAAGTTTTTTATTGTCATAGAAGTGTTGCCCAATGTACGAATTTCCCCTTTATGTTGGATATAGATACTAATAATTATCATATTTTAATAATATATCTTTAAAGTCAATTCAACAAGTTTATATTAGATGTGCAAAACACTGGATAATAAGAATATTATAACTTAATGGCCTAATTGACATATACTATAAAACTGTATTACTTCGCTTGTAAAATATGAATATTAATTAATATAACTAAGTTAACTCTGCCGATACAAACTACCAATGCCACTGTAGCTTAAGAGAATCATGGTACAGCTTACAGTAAAATAAATACCCATAACTTTATAAATGCAAAACATCTAAGTAACCCCAGATAACAAACTTTAACTTTGTATTGGACAATAATTTGCAACATAATTTCCAATGGAAAACAAAATAACTTGCTGTTAAAATTTAAAACTTGCATTATAGGTAAAATAGGATGCTAATGTCTTAATTTTGTATTCGAATAATAAACGGGGCATTATGATCATATAAAATACTCGCCAAGGTACATCCGATCCCCTGTTAAGGGGAGCTTAAACAATACCGCCAAGATCCTCCTTAGAGGTAAATTTGTGCATTTCTTGGTAGAAATAAGAAACCGGCCTTCGGCCGTGAGTTTTTCTGCTAAAAATGTAGCCTACGAATTGATCATGAAAGGGAGTTTTGTGGGTATTAAGCTTGATTGAGGTCTAGGGACCAAAAAACAAAACTAATATTATAATAATAAAACTAATAAGAATAAATAAAAACAAAATAAACTAAAATATATAACTAACCATGAAGACTTTAAAGTCTGATAATTGTATTCTACAGCTGAGGCATTGTTTTGTTTGTAGTCTGATAAAATATTTTGTTCAGTAATCACTTCATGCTACGAGAAAGTATTGCACAATCCTGTTAAAAGCATATTTAAAACCAAACTTTATTCTCCAGTGTTTGCCCAACTCCGGAATAATCGTATTAATAAGTTTTATAATTGATTAGCAGTTTACAGTTCTTTGGTATAATATATAATTTTACTACCTAATTTAATTGATATAATCTCATTAGTTATCGAGTATAATTTGCTGCTACTAATAATTTTTTGTCTTGGCCATCTTAATGCTAATAATTCATATTTAATGGAAAGTTAATTTTTACTTAAGGTGATGCAGGTAATTTGGAGTATACTGATGAGTGAATGAAGGATGGCCTACTTTGATGGGCACACTATTTTCGATCTCAATCTAACATTTTCCTTTTCTCTGGGGCCTCTTATTCCCCTTGACTTATTAATGAAGTTAGGTACTGACTGACCTGTTTTTCCCATACAACAATATTTAGTTTTGCTCACCGAATCGTCGCTGTTGTCTGCTGCAATGGTGCCGTCTCTCGCTATGCTGTTGAGGATGCTGTTGATGTCATCGCTGTTGATATGTCGTTGCTGTTATTGATGTCGTTGCTGTTCTTGCTGTTATTGATGTCGTTGCTGTTATTGATGTAGTTTTCCCGTAACCATGCTGTCTCCGTTGTTGTCATCCCCTATCATTCCGTCAAACAATCACCAATGTTGATGCCTTAAGGGGAGGTCTTTTAGTTTGCCCCCTAGACCTCCATCAATTGTTTTTAATCCTCACTGCTACCTTCTTGTCTGCTGTTTGATGTATCCAGTTGGTTGTCAATATTCGCTCGGCTCTGCCATATCTGCTCGGTCTGCTTCATATATCTCTGCCGTTTTGCCATATCTGCTTTCGATACCAAGGCAATGACTTCTTGACTGACTGCTTCCTGACAATACAAATAAATATATAAATACAAAATAATCTTGACTTTTCTTGTATGTGTGTGTGAGGGGGGGGGGGGGGGTACAGGGAGGGCGTTGATATACAAGGGGTGGGTGGAGGGGGCGGGGGGAATACAATACAATACAAAATAGAACACCAGACACAATAAAATTAAAAGGTGGAATAGATTATAAGCAATAGACTACACACAAATCCAGAATAGGACCGAAACCAAATTATCTGGGATGGGGATAGGATGAACTACCAGGGAAGGGAAGGGAAAGGAAAGGGAAGATTCGTAGCGGGTGGTGGAATGGTTTTATGAGGAAAGTGAAACCAAATATTGAAATTTAAATATTGATCTAGAACCCCTGGAACCCCCCCCCCCCTACATGATCCGCCTCTCTAGCCCCCCCCCCCCCCCCCCCCCCCACCGTCTGGGCCCCCCTCTCAGGACCCCCCCCCCCCCTCTTGAGTCCCCCTCAGAACACCCCCACCCCCCTCAGGACCCCCCACCCCCTCAGGATCCTCCCTTACCCCCCTCAGGATCCCCCCTTACCCCCATCAGGACCCCCCCCTTACCCCCATCAGGACCCCCCCTTACGCTCTACCCCCCCTCAAGACTCTCCCCTACCCCCATCAGGACTCTCCCCTACCCCCCCTCCACACCCCCCCCCTCCCTCACCCCTACTCCTTGAAACCCTTTTATTTCTGGTGCCTCAATATATTCTTCTTTTTACAGATGTGCTGCCCTGCTGTGACCAGACTAAGGACCCTGGACTAATGGAGGATACGCTATTTAACAAAAAAATAAAATAAAAGATCCAATTAAAGTCTTGACTATTGATTCCAACCTGTTGATGTAATCCAATATTGTAGATCAATCTTATACATTTCTGAAAGATGGTTATTCATTTTAACTTTGAATTAATAAAACAAATGAAAGTTATTGTAATCCAATATCGTAGATATTTTTTAGATAATGAACAGCATATCAATAATTAATCTTAATTTTGGAATGCATAGAAAAACAAGTTTCAATAAATTATTACCCTCGATAAATTTAGAACATATTTACAAATTCTAATAAAATTTAAATTTATATTTTGAAATATTGGAATACATTGCCAGATAATAGAAAAGGGCAAGTTCACGAAACGAACTGCAAAATAAAATGACTGGGTGAGGAGGGATGACTTTCAATACCTAATATATCTAGATTCTTGGAGAGGTAGGTAGGAAGAGTTACATGGGTTAGGGAGAAGCAGGCAAATAGCAATAGTTACATAGGATAGATATTTCTAAATAGATACATGGATAGATATACACCTAGGAACAGTTATATGGAAAGAGTTGCATTATACCTTTAACGATTAAATTATCCAAAACCTATACACCACTTGACCAACACCTCACGTAATCACCAACACCACTGAATACTGCCAACACACTAAATCACACTGCCAACATTTAGGTTCAATGATTGTCAACACATCTGCCAACAATCCACACTTTACTTTGCCAACAGTCTTACACACAACATACTAAATCACACTGCCAACATTTAGGTTCAATGATTGTCAACACATCTGCCAACAATCCACACTTTTCTTTGCCAACAGTCGTACACACATTTAATCACTTTGCCAACCCTCATACACACTTAATTAATCAGCATATCACTACCTTCGCCTACTTTGCCCATACACTATTAACACTTAAGCATACACCCTTAGTCACTTATTGAATATATCCCTACCCTACTTTGATCACGTACTCTGCCAACATCCACATATCACGCCACACTTTCAATACACACTTGACCACAATGCCAACTGACTTATCATTTTGCCAACATTCCTACTCTACTTAATTAACACTACACATCACACACAACAGGAAGAAACACTTATTATAGAAACCAACCTTCCCCCAAAAGCTGCACACTATACATAAGCTAGTTTCAAAAATAATAAACACAGTAGGTTAGTTAGATTATATATTAGCTAGTCTTTCTTTTCAACTGACGGTATATTGCAAAGTTCCCATCAAGATTTGTTATTTTGAAGATTGAGTGAAATAAGGTGCTAAATAAATAAACTTAGTCTTGATATGATGCAGAGACATCGTAGTTTCATATTTTCCATTAATTATCGATAAATCAGCTCTCAATAGATTAAATTTACCGTCAGCTGAACAGAAACCGTATAGTTAAGACCGGCTTACCTCAGTACTGCCTGGTGGGATATAGGATAGTGGTGGTGTAGACTACTAGATGTTAACTTAGCTGATGAACTGGATTATACCCGAGAAGTAAGAAATATAAAGGACCGTACACTTAAGAAAATTAAAAAGATTATAGAAGTATTCCTTAAAAGCCTTACTTAAAAGCTTGGCTATGAAATAAAAATGTTAAACTGAAATAAATAAAGATAAAAATGCCAAATTGCATTGCCAATGAAACTCAATATTAAAGGCTTAAAATCCAAAAACAAATAATGACTAATTACTGAAAACCCAATGGCTATTACAATATGGATAGAAAACTATAAAGAAACTTTCCAAAGAAAATTACTATACGTAATATTGGGTAAATTATGTACTGAACAAAGTTATACCATGATCACAAAGCCGAGTTGCAAATTAGCCAAAGACAATGTGCATTATTGTTTTCTGAAGTACTTTAGGTACGTAATATAAAAGAAAAGACTTCATAATATATATATAAGTACCTTTACTGGTATTATAGAAGTATTCAAATATATCTATTCTGTAGGTACAGTGTTTTTTTTTTATATAAAAATGTATGTCTTTGATCAATAAAAAACTAAGTTGATATATGCTCTTTTTAATATCCATGATATTTTTGTTTCTCCTGTTTCAAATTGTATAAGTTCTCAAGTATAATTTTGTCTAAGTTAATTATCTTGGTTCTCTTCATATTTCGTCAATTTTCAAGTTCATTATTTTTTTATAAGTTATAAGTACTTTTTCTTAGCATGGGGTAAAGTTTTTCAGTATATATTTTTTCTAAGTGCTTTTTAGCATGGGGCTAAGTTTTTCAAGTATAGTTTTTTCTAAGTTAATTAAATTTTATTTAAGTTCTCTTTATATTCTAAGTCAGTTTATTATTTATTTTCTGAGTTCTCTTTTATTTAGATAGTTTCATTTTTTTTTTTAAGTCCATATATTGGAACTTTATTTATAATTGAAAACTATTTTTCTAAGTTTTCATCAGTTATAAAAGTCATAGCTTACAATAAAGTGATCAAGAAAAGATATAAGTTCGTTTTTTTTTTTTATTAAGTAAAGTTCGCGTGACAAAGACGATATATAACAATATTATACGCGGTACAAAAGCGGTGTGTATACTATATCATAAGTTAACGTTAAAGCAAATACAAGAGTAATGAATTCAAGTGATGCAAAGATATTATTTGACCCGGTACAATGGCGGAATATATATAAGCTACGTTAAAGGCAAACAGTCATTAAATTAAAGCAAAGGAAAATATTGAAGCTGAAGGAGGGGCGACCAACTCAGGGGGGAAGAGGGGAAGGGAGACATCATCAAAACAACAAAGCTGTGAATTAATAAGAATAGCAAAGATTAGTAAAAGTAATAAAGCCCTATCTCATCTGAAAGGGAAAAATAGATTAGCCTAACCTAACACACAGCATTCATACCATGCAACTACAACTACATACTACGACTACATACTAAGACTACTACTACGACTACATACTAAGACTACTACTACGACTACATACTACGACTACTACTACGACTACATACTACGACTACATACTACGACTACATACTACGACTACATACTACGACTACATACTACGACTACTACTACGACTACATACTACGACTACATACTACGACTACATACTACGACTACCCCTAACCTAACACGCATCATTCATACCATGCAACTACGACTACAAACTACGACTACAAACAAAACAAGAATAACACTCCCCTTGTGTCCTGATGGTGTTGCAGTCTCGTAGCATCGGCAGAGTCCACAGGGCAGTCTCGTAGCGTCGGCAGAGTCCACAGGGCAGTCTCGTAGCGTCGGCAGAGTCCACAGGGCAGTCTCGTAGCGTCGGCAGAGTCCACAGGCAGCAACTCAAATCCTGGAAATAAGAAATAAAACATTAATTTGAGATCGTAAACAACATAAAAAAAAAAATCTATTTATACTCTGTTCACGACAAGTAGGCAAACTCTTAGATTTTAATTTTCAAATTTATTGTTTTAAGTTACAAGAGTTTCTAAGCAAGGATATACGATGCTAATTATCAAGCACTTTTAATGAAAGGTTGAAAAGATATATATTTGTATTTAATTAATTATGTTTATTTGTAAGTTAATTGGTGGGTTGGTGAAAATATGAATTAAGTAACACCCCGTGTTTAACATTAATCATTAATTACTTGAAAAAAATGAATATGAACAGTATAGCAACAGAACAGAGTATAATGATATAGTATAATGAGTTGGGCAGTAACTTACCCCAGACAGTTGGTAGGTTGATGTGTGTTGCAGAGTCCATAGTTCGGGTAGTGTTGGTAGCTTCCGGTGAGTTGGTTTAGTTCGGTGATGGTGGGATACAAACACCAACTCAAATCCTGAAATAGAGAAGAAAAAAAAAATTAAGACTAAGAAATATTTACACAGTACGAGATATAAATATATTACTATATTAATGAATTATAAACTATCTAAAATACCCAACTGAAATATTTACAAAGTATGTATCTAAAAAATATATAGATGAAACAATGTTATATCCAACTATGAATTACGTATGAAATGCGGGATATGTAAAAAGAACCGAGTTACATTTAAACATCTACACAGAACTGGTTGGTATATAAATCTCTCGCCCGCGCGTTGGTCCTGAGGCAGGCTGCCCGCCTGAGGCACCCAAAACCGCCCAAAACGCCCAAAATCACCAAGCCCAAATTAACGCTACGACATTCTAACCTACACCAATCGATTTACCGCATCATTTTACTCTTTCTTGATACTTTTTTCTTTGCTGGACTTGTGTCAGATTCTCCAAATTCGCTTTCCCTGAGCCACAAATCGAAATTTTCAGTCACAAATTTGAAAGTCCAGTAACTTTTGCAGTTTTTGAGTTACAAGGCTGAGACTTTGCCATTAGGTAGTTCGAATTATTTAGAGAAATGAAATTTCTCATATTTTTTAATTTTTGAGTTTTACGAAAGATATGAATTAATTAGTGCTGCTCTATTCATAAAACGTCAAGTATAAGTAAATGTAGTTGAAATTATCTGTTCTTTCACACAATTATACATTCATTTATATATTCCGTTTTATATGAATGCTTAAAACTATTAGAAACTCGAGTAATAACTGAATCATGTAGATATTGAAGGACTTGGTGATCCACGCGCTCTGGTTAAGTCTGACTGCCCGGTGCCTTATCCACCCAAAACACCCTAACTCACCAACCTATATTAACACTACAACTTTATAACCTATTCCATTCGATTTACCGCATCATTTAACCTTTTCCCATATCGTATTTTTGTACAAATAGCCACGATTATTCCCTATTCTCACTCATAAGCCCACACATCGCATTTTCTGGTCACAAATTTCATAGTTCATTAATTTGTGCAGTATATAAAATACAAGGTTGATAATTGTACAACCTATAGTTACCGTTATGTATACAGTATGTTATGATTTGCTCAGATTTCTTTAATTATGATTATTACGAAAGATAGAAATATATTTGTGTGGCTCTATTCATAAATCGTGCATTTTAAGTTAATTTGGTTAGTTTTTCATTATATAATTCGAATGTAATTATCAAGCAATAATAATGAAAGGATGATCAGCTATATACCTAATTATGATTATATCTTTAAATATGAACAGTATAGCAACAGGACACACTATTAATTATTTATAAACAATCTACAATACTCGAATGAAATTTTTACAAAGTACCGTATGTATCTTAAAAATATATAGATAAAACCGTATAATATCTAACTATTTATTAAGTACAAAGTCCGGAATATGTTAATTGTATAAAGAACCGAGTTGCATTTAAACATCAACACAGAACTGGGTGGTATATATAACTCTCGCCCGCGCTTGGGTCCTGAAGCCGGCTGCCTGCTTGAGTCACCCAAAACCGCCCAAAACGCCCAAAATCATCACGCCCAAATTAACGCTACGACCATCTAACCTACACCAATCGATTTACCGCATAATTTTACTGTTTCTTGATACTTTTTTCTTTGCTGGACTTGTGTCAGATTCTCCAAATTCGCTTTCCCTGAGCCAGAAATCGAAATTTTCAATCACAAATTTGAAAGTCCATTAACTTTTGCATTTTTTTTAGTTACAAGGCTGAGACTTTGACAATAGGTAGTTCCATTTATTTAGAGAAATGGGTTTTCTCAGATTTTTAAATTTTTGAGTTTTACGAAAGATATGAATTAATTAGTGCTGCTCTATTTATAAAACGTCAAGTATAAGTAAATGTAGTTGAAATTATCTGTTCTTTCACACAATTATACATTCATTTATATATTCCGTTTTATATGAATGCTTGAAAATAATAGAAACTCGAGTAATAACCGAATAATGTATATATTGAAGGACTTTGTGATCCACGCCCTCTGGTTCAGTCTGACTGCCTGGTGCCTTATCCACCCAATAACTTCCTAATTCACCACCTATTTTAACGCTACAACTTTCTAACCTATTCCATTCGATTTACCGCATCATTTAACCCCATCGCGGATAATTCCTTCCTACTAATCTTAAAGTTTTTATGTATCTCCATTCCTTAAATTCGTATTTTACAGTCACAAATGTATAAGTTAGTTAATTATTTAGTGTTCTATATATCCATTGCCGGACGCCTTACTCCCCTTAACCCGTACTGTACCAGGAATGTCTTTTATATCATATTCTAGCCACTAATATACGATTTTATTCAGCTTAGGAAGGACCTCTAGCAAAAATATGGCCCCAAACTATCTCAACCAACCCTTCTATCTCAAATCCTTCCTAAGCTGCTACATAATATCGTCTAAATATAGCTAGAATACAATATAATACACGTCGCTGGTACTCAAAGGGTTATCGAGGGTGGCCATACACAAAATGCCCCCAAGCGGACCTATCCCCTATAAGAGGGACAACCCATGCCAGTTTAATGAAGGACTTAGATGATTGACCACTTAATTTAGTGTTATTGGGTGTAATTGTTGGTAAGAGTTGTATTATCGGGCGTACCACTACCGACATACAACATAAATCATCTATAAATTCTTAACCTAACTAAATGGCCTAATCTAACCTAGTATTCTCATTACTACATGAATACTAGGTTAGGTTAGGTTGTTTGGTTAGGTTAATGTTTTAGAGAGGAGTTATGTTGTATGTCAATAGTGGTACGCCCATAACACAACTCTTACCCAATTGTTTAGTAAGTCCTTCATTAAACTGGCATGGGTTGTCCCTCAGGATACACCCCTCAAGTGGAAATCTCCCCTTACATTAAACTGCGCAAAATCGTCTATAGTTGAAATATTGCCCCAAACATCCTCGGTAGTGAATGAAAGGGTTAACCTAACCAAACAACCTTACCTAACCCCTGCATATGTCAGTAGTAGGGACTAGGGCTTCCTAAATAACCTAGGTTAAAAACTTACAATGACAAAACAAAAAGCAGTACGCGAAGGAAAGTTACGAACACGCGCGTATAAAGAACTCCCCCCCCCCCCCCCCCCCTTTACAGGCTAAAGTAAGAGAGAGAGAGAGAATGTGCGCGTGTGTATGTAGAGGTTGTAGGATGGGGGGGGGGGATAAGCGAGAGAGAGAGAGAATGAACGCATGTGTATGTAGGAGATGGGGGGGGGGGTAAGTTGGATCTATGGGGCAGAGGAGGGACGCGGGAGAGGGCGGTATAGGTTATATCACTATATACGACAGCATCTAAATCACCCAACAAAAACAAATGATTAGTCTTACAAAACATATTCATTTGGGAACGAGTGAAGATGTGGAAAGACGAAGGCAACTTGGAGGGGGAGTGTGGGGGGGGGGGGGGGGGGTAGTTGGGTGGAGGGCAAGTTGCCAGGAGAGGAGGAGGGGGGAGGGGTCAGAAGAGAGAGACGGAGGAGGAAGGGAAGAGGGAGAGGAAGGGGGGGATTCAGAACAGAGAAGGAAAAGTAGAGAGGAAGGAGAAGAGAGGACGGGGAGAGAAAAGAGGAAGAGGAGGAGGAGGAGGGAGAGGAAATGACAGAATAGAAGCGGGGTGGGGGTGGAAACGAGTGCGGGGGAGGGCGAGGTTTGGAGGAGGAAGGCGGGGGGGGGGGGGGGGGAACACCGATATCACCCTATTCGCTAGTTTGTACCATAATTAATAGTTGACCTAACCCTCTATGTTCACCGCACCTCACCAACATAATGTAAACACGGCAAATTGTTTCCGTTAACCTAAATGACCTAAATATCCTGAAAGTCAACGTTATTCCCGTATTTACAATTTGCTAGAATATAGGCTGACGATATGGCAGACACGAACCGGCTCATTCAGTCAGAAGTCTTTAATTTCCTTGTATTAAACCAATATTTTACATCCATGACTACCTTAGCATCAATAGAATTTCAGCACACACTTATTATCACGCAAATATATACACGCAAATATTCCCATACACACCTTAAATGCGGTGAAAACGCGAAGAGCCCACGACCATACGTCCGTCTGCTGCCAGGAAATTTATAGCACTGAGTAATGACGTCACATTCAAACGCCGCTTGCCCGACCATCCACGTGTCCTGTTCGGATTTATAGATAGTTAATTAATCAACTTCCGTATTATCTTCAAGCTTAACATGTTCCCAGAAGATGGTCTGTTTTATCTTAGGTATTTGGAAGTTGTTGTAATCTGCATTTAGGGCTTATAATACACACACATATAGTTGTTGTAATCTGCATATAGGGCTTATAATACACACATATATCATTTATTAACTGAAGAACTAGCATCGCTATCAACCTCGCCATAAAACAGATGAAGTGAAACGTGCGCGAGATTCAAATGATACAATTACTATTTGTACACTTGGGCCACTTGGCCACATAAATTTGTACACAGGAAAATAATTTGACTTTGTTTTATTATTATTTAGCTTCAAGGAGGTCTGGGTGCAGTGTTTTAGCTTGAAGGGGGTCTGTGGGGAGTCTTAAGCTTGAAGGGGGACTGGGATGTATTTATTAACTTGAAGGGGGTCTCTCTGGGTGTGTTTTACAGTTTAAAGGGGGCTTGGGGGCATTTGACACTTTGAAGGGGGTCTGGGGGTGTTAAATAGCTTGAAGGAGGTCTGGGGGCCGTGTTTTAGCTTGAAGGGGGTCTGGGGACAGTGTTTTAGCTTGAAATGGGGTCTGGGGGTGCTGTGTTTTAGCTTGAAGGGGGTCTGGGGTGGGTTCAATAGCTTGAAGGGTGTCTGGGGGTGCTTAATAGCTTGAAGGGGAAGGGAGTACGGGGGTGTGGTTTAGCTTGAAGGGGTCTGGGAGGGGGTTAATAGCTTGAAGGGGGTCTGGGGGTGCTATGTTTTAGCTTGAAGGAGGTCTGGGAGCCATGTTTCAGCTTGAAGGGGGTGTGGGTGGTATTTATTAACTTAAAGGGGCTCTAAGGGATGCTTAATAGCTTTCTGGGGGTCGTGTTTTACCTTGGAGGGGTCTGGGTGGTGTTAATTAGCTTGCAGGGGGTCTGGGGGCCGTGTTTTAGCTTGAAGTGGGTCTGAGGGGCGGTGATTTACCTTGAAGGGGGTTTGGGGGTGTTTAATGGCTTGAAGGGGGCTGGGGGTGCTTAATAGCTTTAATTAATTTATTCCTATATTTCTTACTTTCCTCGCTAGACCTCCATCAAGCTTGAGAAAACACCCCCTTCAAGATTAATTTGTAAAATTTTTGGTAGAAAAATGTCCCGGCTGAAGACCGGTAGCCTACTCTTATAATTACAGGCTCGCTCTCGCTCGCCAGGAAAATACCTAACACCTAAATGGCACGAAAGGGTCTTAACATTGATTACGAAATGGGGAGAAAGGTGTTAAAATCGTCAAACAAATAGGCCAAACGTCTTAAAATCTCCAAACTAATGGGGCTAAACACGAGCGAGAAAGTAGTTCAGAATACCGGCCCATCTCCCCTTAAGTAACCCATTCAGTACCGGGGACGTCCTTTTCATTATATTCTGGCAACTATTACACGATTGTACAGTCGCGCTAATAAGTCATGTCTCAGCACCAAGTATATTTCGTTCAATAATTGGTATCAGCAATGTCTAAAACTTGATTTATTAGTTTCGAGTGACATATATAAGCATGGTCCTACACTTATCCACCCTATTCAAAATCTGACAGACATTAATACAGCACAGAGAGAGCCAAACGTAAAGACAGCTGGGACATGACTTATTAGCGCGACCGTACTTTCCTACTTACAGCGAATAGACTATAGTATTAGACCAGAGAAGGGTGTAGGCTAGGTCAGGTCAGGTCAGGTGAAGGTATTGAGGGATAAGCCTTTACAACAGCACGTCGTATCTACATTCTACTTTTCCTATTTTTCTGAAGAGTGTAGAGAGGGGAGAAGGGGTGTTGGAGAGAGTGGAAGCTGTTGGAGTGGCTTTGTTATGTGTTATTTTTAGGTTGTTAATGGATGCGTGGACACCGAAAATAGTTCGTGGTGATAGGCTACCTGTAAAGTGCGTGCCACTAAAGTAAAATTCTACCAAAAATGTCTTAGATATTTGCATTCTATGTTTATTCAACTAATGCATGTCTAATGATATACAAAAATAAAATAAATTGAATTGTTATTGAAGGTTGAAACAATACAGAAAAGCTATACATGTACAATATAAGTTAGTCACCCTAAATATAATGTTTTCTATGGTTTACCTAGATAGAGAAAACGATATCGTCCCAGCTGGAGTACAAGCAGCGAAGTGAAGGGTGGCGGCAACGCCGTGGCCTTGCCTCAGAGAACACCAAGGGAACAACACCCTGTTGAGGCAGAAGCGCTTCAAGGTAAATTCAAGGTAAAAGGGAGTGGAAGTAGGCGATAGTGGGAGGGTGATGGTTTGCGGGGTGGGGGTAGAAGTGTTCGCGAGGTAGGAAATAAGGGTGTGCTTGTGTGGCTGTTAAAGTTAAGGTGGGAGCAGAGAGGAAATGGAATCCATTGATTTGTGGCAAATAACCGATTAATTACGTAATGTTCTTTGACAAATGGTAATTATATAAGCCTGATTTATGTTTTGCTAATATGTGGCAACAATTATAAAAGCTGCATACAATTGTGTTGATAGTCATATTGCCGTGATTTATAACTATAGTTTGTTTATTTTTAGTTGATGGTAAATTGTCATGTCCTCATCTTTATTACTCAACTATTACGAAGATTATATAGCAAAATATGTTATTTATTATGAGGACTTGGCATATGACATATTTTCATATTTTTCCATTACGTAATCGACAAATCAGTTGCTACGGGATTCAGCCACCGATTATGTCACCGTCAGGTGACATAACCGACCATATGATAAAATACACCCAGTTAATTGCAAAATATGTTTGTTTTAATGCCACAACATTATCGGGCTTACTTTAAACCTCTAGTGATGTGTATTTCGGTGTGGTTGGTTGTATTTTGCTTGATCTCTGAGTATGATATAATATACCCATCCATAATTATATGTAATTTGTCACATTATATAATATATGTAATTTGTCATATTATATATTAAAGTTCACACAGTAGAGGCAGAAATGGTCATTTCGCAATAGGAACCTTCAACAATTCCAATAACTGCTGTAAATAAATACTTTAAATTAGTAAATTATTTCGTTCCTTTCCCGCAGTTGCGTCTCCGTTACCCCCACTATATCCATATTCCATTCGTTTATCTCCTTGCACATATCTTCCAGTTTGTACTGAATTTGAATTGCCCGCCAGAAACATTCAACAAAACACATTGTTGGGACTTTATATAAATATCGACATTAGAGCTTTAAATCTATATAATTCAGTTTGTATAGATTGTTGATTCAAATAGGTTATATATTATAGTTCAAAATTAATCTTACTATGTAAATAAATACTTTAAATTATTAGTTACTATAGTTGAGATTATTAGCCAAAACGTAAACATAGTCGGAAAGTTCGGACTCGTTATTATTCTGTTGTCTTTATCTAAGTGTACATCAGAGAGAGAACAAAGGGAAATATATTATATTTATGTTTTAATGTGAACTCCATCTTTACTGAAGTTGTCTTAAGAGATACTGAAAGTGGGCAACGGTATCTTAAGTGGCGAAATTGAAACGTCGAATTCCTCAATGAGCGTCTTTCACCCAGGTAAACTATTTTAAAGCTTATTTCTCAGAGACAGGCCTTTTAACATAATGAGTGTTCACCCTACTTAACCTTTATCACCTTCAGGAAACAAGGATCTATCATAATTCAGGTTTGTACGGTAGGCTACTCACCTCACCTGGTAGGGCCACCAATCGGAAGCGCATGGCGCGCCAGGATCAAGCAGCCCAGCCGCCCCAGTTTGTTAAAAAAGGACACGCCAGTCAAGACAGTCAGGCATATTGTACTGTAGTTGAGCAATGGTGACTGGTTGAATGTGTCCAACAAATCAACAATAGACTTGGTGGGAGGAAATATGCAAGGAATTGAGTTGAAGATGGCAAATTTGGATAGCCTAGGCCTAGGGCCCTAGGCCAACACCATAGCATCTTGTTGGTTTGACATAGGCCTAGACCCTAATGCTGATAATCATAAAGGAGACCTAGCCTATGCCAGTTAGGTTTTCATATTTTTCCCCTAATTATTAGGCCTAGCCTATGCCGCCTAGGCATATTTAGAAACGGCTCGCGTACTCTTGTCGGGTCACAACCTTTATGTTCGCATCTAGGCTAGGCCTAATTGTGATGGATGTAGTTACCGGGTGGGTAGCATTCAAGGAGACTACTGCAGGACTCTTCTTCTTCTTACCTCTGACCGGGTATAGGCTATCCTAGTTTTTACTAGCCTATACCCCTTTGAAAGGACATTAGCCTAACCTAACAACCTTACCTAACCTATCCTAGTATTATAGGTGGGGGCTGCCGCCCCCACACCCCCGCTTTGACTTAGATTTTTGGTGTATTTGTCTGTGAAGTGGGTATTTTTAAATTTGTTGATAACGAAAATCCTCCATGCTGACTATATGGAGAAAAATATGGCGAATCTATTGGTGCCTATTTTCCCTAATAAATTGTTTCTCATAACGTCGCACTAGTGTCCTTGAATATTATCGATTTTTTTAATGTTGACCAATTTTTAGGCCCAATAGGCCTAGGCCTATTTTAAAGTTTAAAAACCACTGTCCCCTACATGGTGGCTGTCTAATTCAGAGAAGAAGCTGTTGGAGCAGGGTGTCAATCCACAAAATATGAATTGTGTTATCATTATGGTTTATTATTTTGTTATCATTAAAGCGCGACGGAGAGGCGAAGGCGCGAGCTCTAGGGGCCTAAGGGTGGTCCGGGGGGGGTGGGGGGGGGGGGGGGGGGGGGGGGGCGGTGGCCCCCCAGATGTTTTTTTTGAGAATTTAGGTGTCTAAAACAGCATTTCCTGCAATCTTAAAAGCAATCAAGATGGAAAATATGGAGACCAAAATTGTGTCAATTTACCTTTTTTGTTTCTTAAAAAAAAAAAAAAGGGTTGGGGGAGTTTCTGTTATTATACAAAAAGTTAATTTGCGTTATCACTCACAAAAACAGCGTCGTTTGACACCCTGTGTTGGAGTGGCTTTGTTGTGTGTGTTATTAGTTAGAGAGGGATATATAATTAAAGCTTTTTCCTGCGTCTTCCTTCCACCCAAATTACCCACTTCTTATAATGGAGCAGTCACGTAAGTGATAATATGGCATGTTCAAATAGTATAGTTAGCCATACAATATTGAAGATTGGTTCGTTTTCTTTCAATAATCTTTACAGAAAACTATAGTTATGTATGGGTAACTATTATATTTTATAAGAAAACGAGGTCCGTTGTTATCTATAATAATAATAATAATAATAATAATAATAATAATAATAATAATATTTATTCAGTTAGCAATTTACAGAGTTGGTACCACATAGTATGTTACAAATATGACATGTACCAGCCTTGCATAATTCCAACTAAGGATAGCCCAATAAGGCCGTTAGGCGTATTTCCATTGGGGTCCTTGTGGGATTAGGTTAGCTGGGGAAAATGGGGAGGATAAAGAAATAGATACTTTAGAGAAAGTATTTCTAGGGGGTTATTTTAAGATACCTTACATCCTATAGTAAATATCAGTAATCCGTAATCAGTAATCATTTCAGTTTGGTTTGTCTATCTCTTATGTCGCATTTAGTAGTAGACATAAGCTTGGTGCTCCCTTCTCGCAGCTGTCCGGTTCAGGTGTTCCTTCAGGCTACGTCTGAAGGAATACAGTGTTCTCTTTTCACGGACTGACAGGGATAGGTCGTTCCAGTCTTTGATGGCGGTGAAGAAGAATGTTTGCTTACCCTGTCCTTGGATTCTCGGGACCTTAAAATTAAACATCCTGTTTCTTGTATTATGTCCACTCCTCTCATTTGCTTTAACAAAATCATTCTTTAGATACTCTGGAGCTCTGTCATAGAAAATTTTGAAGGCATTAGTGAGCCTGATTTGTTTGGCCCTGTCAGAGACATTGAGCATACCTAGTGACTGAAGTTGTTCCTGGCCAACATGTGATCTGGGTCCTAGGTTCAGCATGAACCTAACCATTTTATTTTGAGTGACCTGAAGTTTGTGCTGTGCTGATTTAGATGATGCAGAGTACCAGGATGACACAGAATAGTCAAAATGACATTGAACAAGCGCTTGGCAGTGGGTCTTTTTGGTCGCCGCAGGCAAGCATCCCACCTGTCTATACAGGTATTTTATACGTGCTCTACACTTACTCAGGATAGATTCCAAAATTGTTTCACCTGACAAACTCGCATCCAGTTTTAGTCCGAGATCTTTAACTTGTGACACTGTTGTTATAGGAATATCATTACAGTTGACCGAGAAGCCCACAATGTCTTTCAGTTTGCGTTTTGTTCCACATAAGATGGCTTCCGTCTTGCCCAGGTGAAGAGATAGTCTATTGTCCACTAGCCATTCACTACATGATTCTAGTTCTTTGGAAAGTGAAGCGGCAATACTTATTGGGTCTTTTCCTGAAACCAGAAGCACGCTGTCATCTGCATACAGTAATAATTTACATGAGATGCTCAGTTCCATGTCGTTCACATAACAGAGAAAGAGTAAGGGACCAAGGATGCTTCCCTGTGGGACCCCACAGTTAATTGGCATAGGATCAGATATATTATCATCAATTTTGACTCTTTGGGTTCTACCACTAAGATAAGATTTAAACCAGTTCACAGATCCTATGCCCATTGCTTGTAGTTTATTACCTAGGATATCATGGTCTACTGTGTCAAACGCTTTTTGTAGATCAAGAAGAACCATACCGGTGTAGTTACCTTTAGACATTTCTTTACGAATGTGATCCGTTAAGTGGATGAGACAGGAGTCTGTCGAGTACATGCATCTGAAACCTGATTGAAACTTATAGAATAGATAATTTTGTTTGAGGTAGTGTTCAATTTGGGTGTATACCGCTCTTTCAAGGATTTTAGATACAATACATAATATGCTAACTGGTCTGTAGTTGCCAACTTCTAGTTTATTTCCTTTCTTGAATAGAGGGGTTACAATAGCTTTCTTCAGTTCAGCAGGTACAGTGTTGGTGTTAATTGACAAGTTGATGATGTGGGTTAGGGGGCCTGCTATACCAATGGCTCCATCTCGTAGAAATTTGGCAGGAATTTTGTCTGGTCCTGTGCTTTTATGTACATTTAGGTTAGACAGCTCGTCAAAAGTGTATTTTGGTGTAATATTTTGCAATCCAAATGTGTTAGGGTGTATGTCTTTATCTCTGTAGAAATTTCGAAAGGTGGCCGTTGTTGTCGTGTATTTATTGAGAGGTTGAGGTAGGTTATGTGCAAGTGTGTTTGCTATGGAGGTGAAGAAGGAGTTGAAGTAGGTTAAAATTTGTCGTTTATCGTGGCAAACCTGATCATTAATGGTGAGAGCAATATTAGTGTTAAACGAATCCCTTGTCTTGTTGCTGTAGCCTGTTGTGTTTAGGTGCCTCCACAGTTTCTTTGTTTTTTTTTTGTTTTTTAAAGAGACAATGAACGGAGGAAGGAAAAACACAGATAAAACAAAAAGGTCCATGTGCCTAAAGGCATCCTCCATTCATAAAATGTTTGTAACAACTGGATTTAAACATTTGCAGATTGTAAGTTTGTGGAAAGCAATTCGAGGGAATCTTGTTTAGTGTTGACCTGGTACACTACCGGTCCCCTCTGCACCTGTATATCAGCACAGCCCCTCTGGATGTTGAGAAGGATGATACATAGAGAGAGGTCTACGCCCGCACCCTGAATCGAATGCCGCTGAATCGAATGCCGCAAACAGAATTTAAATCGGATCATTAGTTTAGGATTTATAATTTGACTCGGCCTCCCAGAACGGTCCAAATGACCCGTTTTTGGACTTTAAAAGTCCTCTGTAGCCCAACTATAAGTCCTAGGGAATTCTACCGGGTGCCATTCGATTTCTCTCGACCGACAGCTTCCATACATGGTCGTAGATTTAATTGTTGACCAGCCATTCGCCCAGAATCGAAAATATTTTTTTCCAAATCCCCATGAAAATGTTTGCTCTTGGCGGGTGACTTTCGATTTTCGAGTTTTCAAGGGTATATCTGGATTCGTCACGTCGTTGCAATTCTAATGGTATATGGATTTTTTAATTTTTAAATTTTTTTAGGCTCAATAGGCCTATTTTAAAGTTTAGAATCCCCATAAACGAGTTATCTATTTATGGATATTGTTCAAATTTATACCACAAGTAGCCTACTGTACACTTTGACACGCTGAATCGAATGGCGCAAACATAATTGAAATCGGACCATTAGTTTAGAATTTCGAATTTGACTTGGCCTCCCAGAACGGCCCAAATGACCAGTTTTTGGACTTTAAAAAGTTATCTGTAGCCCAAACTATAAGTCCTAGGGAATTCTACCTGGTGTCATTCGATTTATCTCGACCAACAGATTCCATACATGGTCGTAGGTTTCATTTTCGACCAGCCATTCTCCCATAATCGAAAACATTTGTTAACAAATGCCTGGGTTTAATTAAACCCAGGCAAATCGATGATTTTGATCTGATTTTGACTATTCAAGATTATGGTATATTTGGAATCGTCTCGTCGTTGCGATTCCAACGTTTTTATTTAAGATAAATATATTTCATCATACTTATAGGAATAATCTTAATAAAATATTCATAATATTGCTAATAATAACTTATCAATATACTGTAAATGGGGACGCTCCCCATACTTTATTCTGAAGCTAACATTAAAGTCATACCATCAGTGACATTTAATAAGTGATTGCACACATTACATCCTGTTTACCTTCCACCAAATTGTCCTGATTGATACCCGTATAATAGAAGGATAAAATATATATATATATTTATTAACCCCTTCTGTACCGGCGAAGTATTTTTGTATTTGTTTTGAGTTGCATTTAGACGATTGCATTAAGATTAAAAGGATATATGATAGCTAAAGGGATTAATTGAGATCGTCTGTAACCTGTTAATGGGTAGACGTCCTTCCTAAGCCGTGTAAAGACTTATTATAATTGCCAGAATATAATAAAATGGATGTTACCGGTATTGAATGGGTTAAAGATCAAGCTACACATTTATTTCCCTCCTTCCACGGGCCCCTTTATCCCCATTCCCCCCGGAAAACTGCCGGGCAGTTCGACTTGGCCTTCCTGGAGGGCCCAAATGACCAAATGACCGCCGGCAAACTGCCGGACAGTGCCTGGTGATTTCGCTCAACTGCGTGCACGGGCATATCCCTGGTTTGCCCGCTGAATTTGCCCCATATCGAACATTTCCCTTGTGCCCGACGGGCAGTGCTCGATCGCGTGGACGGGGCTTTACACAATTTACACAGATTAACTTGCTCATGTAGTAATGTACACCCTATGTGGCGGATTGTGTTCTTTTATTTCATACATTTTATTTTAGTAAGCGTTGATTCCACATAGCGATTTGTATAACTTATTTTTCATTTATATTGTCTTTGTCCAAGTTTTGGTTTGTTTAGTTTGTAAGTTTTACATTTTAATTTTAACGTAGAAATATAATGTGGCCCATTACCTAATACGCTCTGAAAATTAAGTTGTTTTTATTTATTTAGCCAAATAGTACGGTACAATGTTATTCATACATGTATTTATCAAATTACTTCTTAAGGGAGCCCGCCTCGCTTTTTTTCTCTTTCTCTCCCTCTCTCTTTGGCTTGTATCCATTCGGCCATATTCAGCCTACTATTTTAAGACATTTGCCCCCATCCAGGTGTAAATATTTGTCTGTCGAGTGGTAGCGAGTCAGCATATATATATTTTTGTTTTGACAGCAAGCTAAATTTGTAAATTTTTCGATAGAAAAATTTCTCCGGCGAAGCCGGATTTCTCCATACAATGTTGGCTCGCTATCGCTCGCCAGGAAGAAATCAACACCTGGATGGGTATAAATGTCTTAAAACAGTTGGCTGAATGTGGCCGAATGTATGCAAGCTAGGGAAAGAGAGAAAAGGAGAGAGAGATAAAAAAAAAAAACGGTGACCCCCCTTTAGGTGGGCTTGATAATCCTCCTGGATTGATAGCCTCTAAAGTCCTATTTTAACTAACTAACTCAATTCATCAATGAAGACCAAAGGAAAACTGTTCGTAATATTGAAAAGTTAAATGAAAAAACTCATTAATTGTGAAACCTCAATTTCTTTTAACCTCGTCTGTCTTTAAAAAAAAAAAAAAAAAAAAAAAATATATATATATATATATATATATATATATATATATATATATATATATATATATATATATATATATATATATATATATATAGATATATATATATATATATATATACAGTATATACTACTACTAATAATAATAATAATAATAAAAAAGTAGACTTGCCGTTTCACCCAAAATCAAAACGGCATACCCAACTCTGCCATGGGTCACCATCATCACTATTAGTCACTATCATCATATTTTGGACCTAAAATCATAATTATTGCACAAATTCATAAAATATTTGTTTAATTACCGTCGCATTCACGCACCGAATGTTCGTGTGAAGTTTGGTGAAAATCTGTCGAACGGTCTAGGAGGAGTTATCGGACAGACAGACAGACAGAGACAGACAGACAGAGACAGACAGACAGACAGACAGACAGACAGACAGACAGACATTTCGGCCGGCATGTACCACTATATGGGGGGCGATACCACTCTGCTTACGTAGAGTTGATAAAGTAGACGTGCCGTTTCGCCCAAAATCAAAACGGCATACCCAACTCTGCAAAGGGTTACCATCATCACTAATATTACCACCATTATTACTACGACTATCATCATCACTACAATTGTCACCATCTTCACTACTACTACCATCATCACTAATATTACCACCATCATCACTACTCCTATCATCATCACTACAATTGTCATCTTCTAATGTCAACTAAACTAACTTAAATTAACCTAACAAATGCGGGCGAGCTTTTTTCGCCCCCTGAACGATGGCGTTGTGTGTGAGTGTGCCCCTATGGGGCACACACACACAGAACGCCATCATCATTGCTTGGGAATAGGTACAGGGTGGGGGTGGGGGTCCTGAGGAGGGGGGGGGGGGCAAAACCATATTTTGGACCTAAAATCATAACTATTGCACAAATTCAAAAAATAATTGTTTAATTACCGTCGCATTCACTCACGTCGCATTCACTCACGCACCGAATGTTCATGTGTAGTTTGTTGAAAATCCGTTGAACGGTCTAGGAGGAGTTATCGGACAGACAGACAGACATTTCGGCCGGCATGTACCACTATACGGGGGGCGATACCACTCTGCTTACGCAGAGTTTATAATAATCTTCCTCCTAACTACTATCCCTTCCCATATCACTCGCCTCTCCTCTTCCTTCTTCTCTTCTATCTACTCTCCTTTCCCATATCCCTCTCCATTCCTCCTCCTCTTCCTCCCATCAACTCTCCCTTTCCATATCACTCTCTTCTCCTCTTCCTCCTTCTTCATATTTTTCTCTTCTATCTACTCTCCTTTCCCATATCCCTCTCCACTCCTCCTCTCCATCTACTCTCCTTTCCCATATCCCTCTCCACTCCTCCTCTCCTTCCTCCCATCTAGTCTTCCTTCCTGTATCACTCTCCTCGGCTCTTTCTTCTCCTCCCTTTCTTCTCCCATCTACTCTCCCTTTCCCTCCCAATCATCACTCTCCTTTCTGGTACACTTCACCTCGTCGTAGAGACTGTTGAC
Source organism: Paralithodes platypus (assembly GCA_032716605.1). Taxonomy (NCBI): domain Eukaryota; kingdom Metazoa; phylum Arthropoda; class Malacostraca; order Decapoda; family Lithodidae; genus Paralithodes; species Paralithodes platypus. The sequence goes on from CM064483.1 coordinate 72,688,608, forward strand.
ACTGTTGTAGCTCTTCGTACGACCACCCATTGCTCCTCCTTCACCACCCATTTCTCCTCCTTCACCACTCATTTCTCCTCCTTCACCACTCATTTCTCCTCCTTCACCACTCATTTCTTCTCCTTCTTGCTCTCCGGGGTTTTCGGTCGCCTGGTAATGGACTTCTTTGGTGACTTTCCTAGCTTCATCCTTGCCTTTCCGATCCTTCACCTTGGGATCCATCTTGGGTTGATCGTGGGTAGAGTCGCCATCCCTCGCAGCACCTTTGATTTCGTCGAGATCCTCCAATTCCTTCTTGTGTTGGGGTGCCTGTTGCTTGGCGCGCTCCTCCTTAGGGCTATTGCGTCGGCGGCGGCGGGGATCTCTCTCCTTGGGGCGTCGGGTTTGTCCGTAACGGGGGTCGTGGCGGGGAGCTTGGTTGTTGTTGTATTTGGCGAGAACCACTGAGTTGTCTGGGGTCCTTGACGACTCTATGTCCGCGCTGCCTTGCCTTTTCTTGTCTGGGAAGGAGATGGAATGAGATACACTGTAAAAATTGCGCATTCAGTTGTAACCAAGTTTAAACACCTACTAAAGTGTTTCAATCGTTTATGTACGGTAATTTGAATCTAAAGTGATTCAAACACTTGTTATGTGTATAATTTCTGTTAAATTTGAACACGCAATTTTTACAGTGTAAAGAGAGATGAATCATCTCAGATGGTGATATTGCCATGACGACTGTACGTGTGCTAGTCATAGCCTACATAATTATATTGTATAAGTATGACTGTATGAGGAAATTAAATCAATCATTCTAGTAAATAGTACACGAATAATGTTTTATAACACAAAATACTTTTAATTTTTATGTTCCCTCCACCAACCGACTTTACTCCTAAACTCGATTAATGAAATCAACAAATACATGTGGCAGTCCAGGGATTCGAACCTAGGATGCTCACACCGAAATTCAGTGCATTTATCCATTGCGCTACGAGACAGTTAAAGAATGGTGGACAAGCCTACGATTTATTATGCAGTTTCAAATCCTGCATATCAATTTAAGCATATATATAATATATCTATATATATCTATATATATGTATCTATATATCTATGTATCTAATATATATCATAATTATTAAGAGCACATTCGAGTATGTTAACCCCTACAATCAGATGACGTCTTTCAAAGATACTTCAGCTAACACCAGACGATTTGACCTAGCTCAGGAACAGGCTGGCAAAAGATAAACTTGATACCTTGTTCCAAAACTAAATCCCTTGTTTTAAGTTATTATTTAATATACAAAGCTAAGGTAATGCTCTGTAGTTGCCTATATGCCTCTGGATGTAGTTGCCTATATGCCTCTGGATGTAGTTGCCTATATGCCTCTGGATGTAGTTGCCTATATGCCCTATATGCCTCTGGATGTAGTTGCCTATATGCCTCTGGATGTAGTTGCCTATATGCCTCTGGATGTAGTTGCCTATATGCCTCTGGATGTAGTTGCCTATATGCCTCTGGATGTAGTTGCCTATATGCCTCTGGATGTAGTTGCCTATATGCCTCTGGATGTAGTAAACTGGGCAAAACATTGCAACTTCATTCAAACTTTCCTATATTCCTTTTCACCGTCAACTCAGTCCCGGTTTGCTACCTTGCTTAGGATGGACCTCTAGGAATCAAGGGGGTAAGCTCTATCCCCCTTAAGGGTTCGTTTTTTGTGGACCCTCTTCTCCCTGAGCTAGTACCTCCACACCTTACCTGTACAGTCGCGCTAATAAGTCAAGTCCCAGCTGTCATTACGTTTGGCTTGCTCTGTGCTGTATTAATGTCTGTCAGATGTTGAATAGGGTGGGTAAGTGTAGGATCATGTTTGTATATTTCACTCGATATGAAGAAATGAAGCTTAGATGTTGCTGATACTAATTATTGATCAAAACATACTTGGTGCCGAGACATCACTTATTAGCGCGACTGTACTTATCTATAACCAGGAAGTTACCCCACCCTGAACTAGAGCCACTAATTCCTATCTCTTCTTACAGCTAACCCCAGAATACCCCCAGGATTAACTAAATATACCACACTACGTTGATAGTAATACTATACTTAATCTACAGTAGATGTCCACCCCACTGAGCTACAACCCCCACATGACCTTACCTGATACTACAGCTAACCTAGAAGTCCCCCCCCCCCTCCCACCCCCAGAACTAGAACCCCCCTATATGACCTTACCTGATACTATAGCAAACCTAAAAGTCCTCCCTCTCCCCCATAACTAAAACCCCCCCTATATGACCTTACCTGATACTATAGCTAACCTAGAAGTCCCCCCCCCCCCCCCCCCGAATTACAAAACCCCCTATGTGACCTTACCTGTGAAGTACCTCATGAGCTGGTAGGCAAAGGCACAGGTAAAGGACAGGACGAGGATGAAGGCAGATATAACGCCAATCAGGATAGTCGGGGTGCACCAGCACTGTCCAGCACTGTGTGTGTACGGAGAGACTTAAGGGACCCCACCTCGCTTTTTTTCTCTTTCTCTCCCTCTCTTTGGCTTGTATCCATTCGGCCTCATTTAGCCAACTGTTTTAAGACGTTTATCCCCATCCAGGTGTCGAGTTTTTCCTGGCGAGCGATAGCGAGCCAGCATTGTATGGAGAAATCCGGCTTCGCCGGAGACATTTTTCTATCGGAAAAATGTACAAATTTAGCTTGCTGTCAAAACAAAAATATATATATGCTGGCTCGCTACTGCTCGCCAGGAAAATATTGACACCTGGATGGGGGTAAACGTCTTATAACAGTAGGCTGAATGGGGCCGAATGGATACAAGCCAAAGAGAGAGGGAGAGAAAGAGAAAAAAAAAGCGAGGTGGGCTCCCTTAACTATATAATTATAATTCTTCAGTAGGTCCATATTTTACTGAGCTAACTAAGAGTAAAACAGAATACATGTGCACGGTTTATAAGGCATATTTATATAAGATATATGATATGCTTCGTAACATACAGTAGGTATGTGATTGATCATATATGGTTACAGACATAAGAATAATGCAAATACGGTATGCACAGCGATACTATAGTCTATTCGCTGTAAGTAGGCGAGACATCATAATCTCTAACCTCTGTAACTCCAAAACGACTAGAGTAATCAAGCGAATATTTCTACCATTTGGGAAGAGTCAGTCATGGAATGAATGTGGAAATTTACAGCCAATTTGCTCCAGCCCTTTTTCAGTTACAGAGGATAGAGGTCATGATTTCTCGCTTACTTACAAAGAATAGACTATAGAACTTGTGACAGTTACAGACTTATGTTCTTTGTGGGGAAGGGAGTTAGTGACTATTGATTATGTAATCGCGTGGTGTTGGAGGATTCTAAGGTAAAGCACGGTTCCCATACCTCCGTTTTGACCTCCGTTCGGCCGTGTGTGCTTTCCCGAGGTCCATAGAGTATCTATGGACCTTGTGCTCTCCCAGGAGTTAAAACTTCACGAGCGTGAAATCCAATGTTGCCACACTACCTTTTAGGTCGCCCAGTTGGGCTTACTTTAAGTATAAATGGCAAATTAATTGTCTTTGTGTTACTGCTTGACACAATTTATCGTGATATGCACTATTTAAACACTCAAAATATGGGAGAGCATTTAAAAAGCCTGATATCCAAGTTATATTAACGAACATTAGCATCAAAAGAGGCAATGAACTTCAAGCCTAAATTTGTTGATTCCGGAATAAATATTACACAATATCCATAATTGGTCGTCGTGACAACATGCACAGCTATCAAATTACACTTTCTATACAACTCTGGCTTCACAAAATGAAAAGTATGAGACTATTTAAAAATGTGGGCTACCTTTTCGCCTTGCTTCTGGGCTATAAACATTGGCAGTACTTCAGAACTCGCCCAACATTGTGTCCGTGGCGGAGAGGGCTAGTGTTTATCTTGTTTACATTATAAATACGCACTATACGTACTATAATACGTACATCCTGTGTGTGTATGCATAGGTTATAGAGTGTGTACTATTCATTGGTGACCAGTACATGCCAATATAATATATCATGGGCACCATAAATATACGTAATTGTCTTCCGATGTCCGTCCAAAGTTAAATCCAAGTCAACTTTTTTGGGACAGGATCCGGGATCGGAAGCCCGCGAAACGGAGATCAATAGACCTTGGTTCCCGCTCGCCGGAGCCCACCCGTGATCGGACCTACGTCATCGATGACGTAGTCCGTCCCAAACGGAGGTCAAAACGGAGGTATGGGAACCGCGCTTAAGAAAGTATAATTATATCTTAGTCTGTTGGCGGAATCGTCAACACAATCCCATCTGTGCAACTCTACAACCCAAGAGTGAAACGTTATTCTCAGTCTTTCTTCTATTCAACTGTTGAGCTCCGGAACTCTCTCCCAGAATCAGTCTTTCCCTATTCCTATGACTTAAATTGCTTCAAACTCCGTGTGTCCAGGTATTTTGGCTCGAACGTCCCTTGATTTTGGCCCTGTCAGTCTTTCAACTCTGGGGGAGTCACTCGATATAGGCAGTTCTGCCTTTTGTCTCCCTCACTCACATTGAACAAAAAAATATTTATATAATTTTGAGTTTCATCGTTAGACATCCATCAAGCTTACAAAAACACCCCTATACTCCCTATCAATATATAGGTATATTTGTAAATTTCCCGGCCGAAGGCCGGTTATTTAAAAAATTACAGGCTCGCTATCGGTCGCCAGGAAAAAAATCGACACCTAAATGGCACAAAAGGTCTTAATATTGACAAATTAATGGGGCGAAAGGTCTCAAAATCGCCAAACTTGTGATCGAAAGTCTTAAAATCGCAAAACTAAGGGGTCTAAACATGAGGGAGAAGGGGGTCCCGAAAAAGCGAGTACCTCTCCCCCTTAAAGACCGCGACCGTAACTTACATACCTTTCTTGTGGTGTTGGTGTTTTGTCATCCATATCTTCGGCGCCTGCGGTTTCTGGAGGTAACATAATAATTTATTCAGGTTCAGGGGTAGTTTATAGAGAGGCCTACCTTGGGGTTAAGGCCCCATTAATTACTCCTTCCATTCATCTATCCACAGCCTATGATAGCGCAGTTGGAAAGTGTGTACATGCTTAGATTGATATGCAGGATTCGAAACTGCATAATAAATCGTAGGCTTGTCCACCATTCTTAAACTGTCTTCGTAGCGCAATGGATAAATGCACTGAATTTCGGTGTGAGCATCCTAGGTTCGAATCCCTGGACTGCCACATATATTTGTTGATTTCATTAATTGAGTTAAGGAGTAAAGTCGGCTGGTGGAAGTAACATAATAATATACCCGGTATGTGATTAATTAATCTTGCTATATTTAGACGATGTTATGCAGTTTAAAAATGATCTGTGGTAGTGAAAAGGGTCAAGTTAGAGATTTCGAAACCTTTTAACCCTTTGAGTACCAGCGACGTGTGTCATATTTTACTCTAGCTATATTTAGACCATATTATGCAGCTTTGGAAGGATCTGGGGTACTTAAAAGGGTTGGTTGAGATAGTTCGAAGCCTTGTAATTGCTAGAGGTCCTTCCTAAGCTGTATAAAATCGTCCACTAGCTGACAGAATATGATGAGAAGGACGTCCCTGGTACTGGACGGGTTAATTGATCACTTGCGAGTTTCAGGCTGTAAGGAAGTTGGAGCTGTGAACATCGGTATTTAAGAGAAATGCAATAATAACGTGAATTTCTGATGGATTACTGTACTTGTATGATCAACTTGATGTTATGTATTTATATATTTATTATGAAAGTATTTTATGTATTTATATATTTATTATGAAAGTATTTTTTCTCTTTCTACTCCCTCTCTTTGGCTTGTATCCATTCGGCCCCATTCAGCCTACTTTTTTAAGACGTTTACCCCCATCTAGGTGTTAATGTTTTCCTGGCGAGCGGTAGCGAGCCAGCATATATATATTTTGGTTTTGACAGCAAGCTAAATTTGTACATTTTTCGATAGAAAAATGTCTCCGGCGAAGCCGGATTTCTCCATACAATGCTGGCTCGCTATCGCTCGCCAGAAATAAATCGACACCTGGATGGGGATAAACGTCTTAAAAGAGTAGGCTGAATGGGGCCGAATGGATACAAGCCAGAGAAAGAGAGGAAAGGAGAGAAAGTTTAAAAAAAAAAATGTGACCCCCTTAATAATTATACCCAATTATGTGTATACCATGTTCCTACCCTTGTAATGTATACCATGTTCCTACCCTTGTAATGTATACCATGTTCCTACCCTTGTAATGTCATTGATTAATCACACAATTCTCGATTATATAATTTCAGGTTACATATTATAACTACATATTCTGGACTACATATTAAAGATTACATATTTTTGACTGCATATTTGAGAAGGAACAAAAATAATAAAATAGAATAAAATAGAAAATAAAAATCGTAAAAATGGGGATTGGGCCTGAGCATATACATAGATAGATAGATATTTGAGGCTATATAATCGATACTACATATTTTAGACTACATATTTTACATTACATATATTCATCAATTATATGTTCTGAGCTTTCCAATTCTAGCTCTTCCCAAGCTTTCTCAAATCTAGCCAAAAATCTCTCCCAAAATGTTTACTTCCTCATCTTTCCCTCTTCTCCACTCAGACGGGAAAGCTGAACTTTTTGCTAAAACATTTGCTTAAAACTCCCCCTTGGATTATTCCGGTGCTGTTCCTCCCTCTTCATCCCCCTCTCTCTTACTTATGCCTAATATTATAATATCTTCTAAGGATGTACTTTCTGCCTTCTCTGGGCTTAATACTAAGAAGGCGTATGGTCCGGATGGTGATCCTCCGCACCATCCACATTTGGCTTTGAATTGAGGATAGAGGTAGTAGGAGGATATAGAGAAGGGCTTGCCGTCTGTTGCCTTAGACAACTGAGTTTCGGTGAGGAAGAGTAAGTCAGGTTGGGTAGAAGAGAGATGGTGTTCCACAGAGAGGAAGTTAGAGGAAAGGCCGCGAATGTTACAGAACAAGGATAGATAGAGTAGCAGGTATAGGTCCAGGGCACTTTGAGGAGTTCGTTCCAGGGGACAGACCGAATGCCCTCCCTGGGGGGGGGGGGGGGGGACTCCGAGGCTGGACGTCATCATATTGTGTGTTTTTTTTTTTTTTCTTTCTTCTTTGCCATGGTAGTGGCTCAAGGGATCAGCTAGGGAGGCCAAACTACATATTTTAGACTACAATTTTTGGCTACATATTCTAGCCTACATGTTTTATACTACATAATTTTAGGCTACATATTGTAGCCTACTTAATTTTGGGCTACTTCTTTAAACTACATATCTTAGACTACATAATCTTAGGTTTTTTTGTTGACTGCATATCGTGCACTATATATGTTAATAACTATCATGTGAAATTGAAACCCGATTTTCATTTCCTATTACAATGAAGCTATGTAATTTATTTGATGTGTTAAGAAACTAACTCTTTCACAAATGGATGTGTGTGTGTGTGTGTGTGTGTGTGTGTGTATGACTACTTGAGTGTGTCTGTGTGTGTGTAGGTATGTGTGTATGTGTGCAAACATTATGTTTTTGTGTGTGAATGTTTGCATGCGTGTATGTTTGTGTATGGGTGTGAGTGTACGGGTATGTGCTTTTGTGTGTGTGTGTGTGTGTGTGTGTATGTATGTATGTATATGCGTGTGTATGTATGTGTGCGTATGTAGCCTACCCAACAAAGATAATTAATTCAAAACTAAAACATGACCAAAACAAAAGTTAACCATTTTTATCCGTTTATCAGTACCACTTCCTCTAAATATTTTCAAAACACCAAGCGATAATTAGACGCTATCTCGCATACACAAATTTAAAAATACTTCGAAAAAAATTTCCTTCCGTTGATAAAGGTAACTCACTTACCCTGAGCTGGTATCACAAGGGCGCTTTTTCCCTTAACCCCTTCTGTACCGGTGGCGATGTGTTTTAATTTAATTCTAGGTATATTTAGACGATTTGGTGCAGCTTAAGAAGGATCTGTGGTAGCAAAAAAGGTTAGGTCAGATATTTCGAAGCCTCTTAATTATTGCTGGTGGTCCCTTTGAAGCTGAATGAAGTCGTCTATTAGTAGCCACCATGATGTTTAAGGGGGGTCACTGTTTTTGTTTTTATCTTTCTCTCCTTTTCTCTTTTTCCCTGGCTTGTATCCATTCGACCCCATTCAGCCAACTGTTTTAAGACGTTTATCCCCACCCAGGTGTCGATTTCTTCCTGGCGAGCGGTAGCAAGCCAGCAAATATATATTTTTGTTTTGACAGCAAGCTAAGTTTGTACATTTTTCGATAGAAAAATGTCTCCGGCGAAGCCAGTTTTCTCCATACAATGCTTGCTCGCTTATCGCACGCCAGGAAGAAATCGACACCAGGATGGGGATAAACGTCTTAAAACAGTTGGCTGAATGAGGCCGAATTGCTACAAGCCAGAGAGAGACAAGGAGAAAAAAAAAAAAAAAAAATCATTTTTTTTCTCTTTCCCTGTCTTGTATCCATTCGGCCCCATTCAGCCAACTGTTTTAAGACGTTTATCCCCATCTAGGTGTCGATTTCTTCCTGGCGAGCAATAGCGAGCCAGCATTGTATGGAGAAATCCGGCTTCGCCGGAGAAATTTTTCTATCAAAACATTTGCAAATTTAGCTTGCTGTCAAAACAAAAATATATATATGCTGGCTCGCTACCGCTCGCCAGAAAAAAATTACACCTGGATGGAGGTAAACGTCTTAAAACAGTAGGCTGAATGGGGCCAAATGGATACAAGCCAAAGAGAGAGAGGGGGGAGAAAGAGAAAAAAAGCGAGGTGGGCTCCCTTAAGCCGGTATCACACGAAAGCTTTTATAGTCAACATTCGATAATCAACATTTCTGGACTATTTTGCACTGGTATCTGAAACTAGACTGATGATAGATAAATTTAGGTAGCAGAAATATAATAAATGTTAACCTCATAAGATGCCAGACCAGTGTCAAGCATAAATGTTGAGGGAAAAAGCGCTCGTGTGATACCGGCTTTACCTATCTTGGCTTCAGGGGGGAGTCTATTAAAAGGGAGATGGTTCACTTTTTGGGCGATTTTTGCATGTATTCATTATTTTTCTAGTTTCCTCCCTAGACCTCCATCAAATTAAAAAAACATCCATTAGATCCCCCTTCTAGATTAATTTGTACATTTTTCGGTAGAAAAATGCCCCGGCCAAAGGCCGGTTCTTCCAACATTACAGGCTCACTATCGTTTGTCATGGAAAAAATCGACACCTAAATAGCACGAAAGGTCTAAATATTGACGAAGAAATGGGGCGAAAGGTCTTAAAATCGACTAACTAATGGGGCAAACATCTTAACATCTAAAAACTAATGGGGCTAAACATGAGGGAGAAAGTGGTCCCGCAAAACCGGCCCATCTCCCCTTAAAGAGATAATTTTCAGATAGTAGACACTATTATTATAAGCTCCTTTTTGACTCGGATACTGGGACTCCGACACATCCACCGACTCGGATACTGGGACTCCGACACATCCACCGACTCGGATACTGGGACTCCGACACATCCACCGACTCGGATACTGGGACTCCGACACACCCACCGACTCGGATACTGGGACTCCGACACACCCACCGACTCGGATACTGGGACTCCGACACATCCACCGACTCGGATACTGGGACTCCGACACATCCACCGACTCGGATACTGGGACTCCGACACACCCACCGACTCGGATACTGGGACTCCGACACACCCACCGACTCGGATACTGGGACTCCGACACACCCACCGACTCGGATACTGGGACTCCGACACACCCACCGACTCGGATACTGGGACTCCGACACACCCACCGACTCGGATACTGGGACTCCGACACACCCACCGACTCGGATACTGGGACTCCGACACACCCACCGACTCGGATACTGGGACTCCGACACACATCCACCGACTCGGATACTGGGACTCCGACACACCCACCGACTCGGATACTGGGACTCCGACACATCCACCGACTCGGATACTGGGACTCCGACACATCCACCGACTCGGATACTGGGACTCCGACACATCCACCGACTCGGATACTGGGACTCCGACACACCCACCGACTCGGATACTGGGACTCCGACACACCCACCGACTCGGATACTGGGACTCCGACACATCCACCGACTCGGATACTGGGACTCCGACACATCCACCGACTCGGATACTGGGACTCCGACACACCCACCGACTCGGATACTGGGACTCCGACACACCCACCGACTCGGATACTGGGACTCCGACACATCCACCGACTCGGATACTGGGACTCCGACACATCCACCGACTCGGATACTGGGACTCCGACACACCCACCGACTCGGATACTGGGACTCCGACACACCCACCGACTCGGATACTGGGACTCCGACACATCCACCGACTCGGATACTGGGACTCCGACACATCCACCGACTCGGATACTGGGACTCTCCGACACATCCACCGACTCGGATACTGGGACTCCGACACATCCACCGACTCGGATACTGGGACTCCGACACATCCACCGACTCGGATACTGGGACTCCGACACACCCACCGACTCGGATACTGGGACTCCGACACACCCACCGACTCGGATACTGGGACTCCGACACACCCACCGACTCGGATACTGGGACTCCGACACACCCACCGACTCGGATACTGGGACTCCGACACACCCACCGACTCGGATACTGGGACTCCGACACACCCACCGACTCGGATACTGGGACTCCGACACATCCACCGACTCGGATACTGGGACTCCGACACATCCACCGACTCGGATACTGGGACTCCGACACACCCACCGACTCGGATACTGGGACTCCGACACATCCACCGACTCGGATACTGGGACTCCGACACATCCACCGACTCGGATACTGGGACTCCGACACATCCACCGACTCGGATACTGGGACTCCGACACATCCACCGACTCGGATACTGGGACTCCGACACATCCACCGACTCGGATACTGGGACTCCGACACATCCACCGACTCGGATACTGGGACTCCGACACATCCACCGACTCGGATACTGGGACTCGACACACCCAATACTGGGACTCCGACACATCCACCGACTCGGATACTGGGACTCCGACACATCCACCGACTCGGATACTGGGACTCCGACACATCCACCGACTCGGATACTGGGACTCCGACACATCCACCGACTCGGATACTGGGACTCCGACACATCCACCGACTCGGATACTGGGACTCCGACACATCCACCGACTCGGATACTGGGACTCCGACACACCCACCGACTCGGATACTGGGACTCCGACACACCCACCGACTCGGATACTGGGACTCCGACACATCCACCGACTCGGATACTGGGACTCCGACACACCCACCGACTCGGATACTGGGACTCCGACACATCCACCGACTCGGATACTGGGACTCCGACACATCCCCGACTCGGATACTGGGACTCCGACACACACCGACTCGGATACTGGGACTCCGACACATCACCGACTCGGATACTGGGACTCCGACACACCCACCGACTCGGATACTGGGACTCCGACACCCACCGACTCGGATACTGGGACTCCGACACACCCACCGACTCGGATACTGGGACTCCGACACACCCACCGACTCGGATACTGGGACTCCGACACATCCACCGACTCGGATACTGGGACTCCGACACACCCACCGACTCGGATACTGGGACTCCGACACATCCACCGACTCGGATACTGGGGCTCCGACACAACCGACTCGGATACTGGGACTCCGACACACCCACCGACTCGGATACTGGGACTCCGACACACCCACCGACTCGGATACTGGGACTCCGACACACCCACCGACTCGACACACCCCCAGACACCCACCGACTCGGATACTGGGACTCCGACACACCCACCGTTAAGGGGACATAGGCCATTGACTCATGTATTCCTTTATTTCTTAGTTGCTTCGCTACACCTCCATCGAGCTAAGGAAAACACCCCCTAGACCCCCCCCCCCCCCCTTTTCAAGATGAATTTGTACATTTATGAGATTATAAGTCGTTCGGCCCATTAGTTTGGCGATTTTAACACCTTTTGCCCCATTTCGTTGTCAATTTTAAGACCTTTCGTGCCATTTAGGTGTCGATTATTTCCTGGCGAGCGATTAGCAAGCCTGCAATTTTAAGAGGACGGCCTTCGGCCGGGACATTTTTCTACCGAAAAATGTACAAATTTATCTTAAAGGGGGGTCTATGGGGTGTTTTTCTAAGCTTGATGAAGGTCTAGCGAGGAAACTAAAACAAATATATATGAATCAATTAATTAATAGACCAAACAAACGGTCAGTCTTCCCTTGAGATAGTAATGTATCTTTCTAACTATAGTCCGTTCATTCAAGGTTGGGCAGAAATCATAACCTCTCATAACTCACAAAGGACTGGAGTAATCGAGCTAGAATGTATAAATGTATAAATTTTTCGATAGAAAAATGTCTCCGGCGAAGCCGGATTTTTCCATTCAATGCTGACTCGCTATCGCTCGCCAGGAAGAAATCGACACCTGAATGAAGCTAAACGTCTTAAAACAGTTGCCTGAATGGGGCCGAATGGATACAAGCCAGGGAAAGAGAGAAAAGGAGAAAGAGAAGTATAGCAGGTGAAGCCCCTTAATCATTAATTCTAAATATACAGATATATATGTTTAACAGTCCTTATTAGAGGGAGAGAAAGTGAATACAAACGAGGTGGGCTTCCTCAACAAGAAACGAAAGGATCTCTTGTTTGACACCATGCGGCAGTGAGCTCTGAATATCTCTCTCTCTCTCTCTCTCTCTCTCTCTCTCGTACTATGACAGCCTTACCTTGATGATATCTTCCATCCCCCGCTGTTATAGGCCGCACCATCAGAGCCAGGAACAGCACTACCTCCTCCCACTGCATGGTGCCTGCTACTGAATGTCGCCAGCTCTGCCCCTGTTAATAAATACCGTATCTAGGTGTTGTTGTTTTTTCCTCCTTTGCTGGCTTCCTGTTCCAGCTGCATACACATATACATAAACATACATGTATACTCTCAAACACGTATACACACACACAGATAACACACGTACAAAGACACATACATAAACAGGCATTAATACACACGCATAACACATGTATAAACACATACATACAAAACATACACACATAAACACATACGTAACTAAGCACACGCAGATAAACACGTACACATAAACACACATATAAACGCACATACATTAACACATGCACACATAAACACACACACACACAAACATACACAAATAAGCACACACACATAAAGTTGAAAGGAAGGCCTTTCGTATCATTAACTCCCGTCCACTCACCAACTCTCTGTAATCTCTCTCTCCGCCGCAATGTTGCATCTCTCTCGCTATTCTATCGCTACTATAATAATAAGTGTTCCTCAGAGCTTTCCCAGTGTATACCACCTCCTTTACGTAGGGCACGTGGTACCCGTCTTGCAACTCAATCCCACCCCTACTCTGTGCAACTCTCCAACCCGAGAGTGAAACGTTACTCTGTCTTTCTTCTACTCAACAGCTGAGTTCTGGAACTCTCTCCCAGAATCAGTCTTTCCCTCTTCCTATGACTTAAATTGCTTCAAACTCCGTGTGTCCAGGCATTTTGGCTCGAACGTCCCTTGATTTTGGCCCTGTCACTCTTTGAACTATGGGGGAGGCACTCGCTATAGGCAGTTCTGCCTTTTGCCTCCCTCAATCACATAGAAAAAAACAAAAAAATACACACACACATATGCACTCACACACAAATATCACGGTGCCCTCAAATCTTGGTGCCCAAATATCAAGGTGCCCAAAATTCTAGGTGCCCAAATGTCATGGTGCCCAAATTTCTAGGTGCCCAAATATCACGGTGCCGAAAATTCTAGGTGCCCAAATATCACGGTGCCGAAAATGCGGTGCCCAAGTTTCTGGTGCTGAAAATTTGGTGCCCAAGTTTCTGGTGCCGAAATTTCATAAACCGCCACCACCACCCCCCCGACCACCACCACCACCGCCACCACCACCACCCCGACCCTTTCCATTTCTCTGTTTGCCCTTGTGTGTATGTGTGTGTGTGTGTGTGTGTGTGTGTGTGTGTGTGTGTGGTCCTGATATATTACATGCATTCATTCATGAGGCCTGCTGGACACCCCGACAACACCTTACCCAAGACCTTGACCCTACCTACAACCAAGGTTAAGATACATTTCTTGATTATTTTTCCCTAGTATCGAAAACTAGACTGATGATATATGAATTTAAGTAAAAGAAATATATTAAATGTTGACCTCATTAGCTGCCAGACCAGTGTTGAAGATAAATGTTAAGGGAAAAAGTGCTCGTGTGATACCGGGGCTTAACCCGGAACCCCTTAGCTATAGTCCGTTCATTCTAGGTTGGGCAGAAATCGTAACCTCTAACCTCTGTAACTCAAAAAGGGCTAGAGCAAATGAGCTGTCAATTTCCATACCTATTCCCTAGCCAAGTCTTCCTATTTGGTAGAAATATTAGCTCGATTACTCTAGTCCTTTTTAAGTTATGAGAGGTTAGAGGTTACGATTTCTGGCCAACCTAGATTGAACGGACTATAGAACACCAGCCTGGGTTTGGGTGTCACACGGGTAGCTTGGGTCACATTAAGGGAGGATGGGGCGTATTTATTGGCTCATTTATTTATCTTTTGATTATTTTTGTTTTTAGTTTCTTCCCTAGACCTCCATCGAGCTTAAAAACACACCTCAAGAACCCCTTTTAAGACAAAATGCTTCATATTTCGGTAGAAAATTTACGATTTCTCCTAAATTTCAGGCTCGCTATCACTCGCCAGGAAAACAATTGACACCTAAATGACAAGAAATGTCTTAAGATTGGCAAAGAAATGGGGCGAAAAGTCTTAAAATTGCTATGCTAATGGGCCGAACGTCTTAAGAGGACAAACATCATATTATATTACTGAGTTCCATAAATTACAGACACCTGCAATCGAACTTTTGTAATTCATGAAAAAAAAAACTAATAATTTCGACTGTTTTCAACATGCCTAAAACCATGGAATTCTTGTATGTTTTTCGTCCCCTTGGTCTTTTGCTGTGGTGGCTGGTAGGATGAGAAAAAAGGTGTAATATTGGTAGATTGGTAATGACGTGTGGTTGGTTTTGTGTAATATTGGTAGATTCGTAATGACGTGTGGTTGGTTTTTGTACAGTGAGTTTTGTGTGTCTGTAAATGTGTATGTGTGGGGGGGTATCTGGAAATGATGTATGTGTGTGTGTGTGTGGTAAATTCAGTGGTGTAAATTGTGTGTGTGTGTAGAAAGGTTATATTAAAGTGATGGGATAGGCACCTCAGATGTTATCCAATAGAAAGTTTATCTTAACGTTAGAATACAAGAACTACATAGATTTTTATAAAAGCAGATAGTATGATTTATCAGGATATAGTTTGTTTTGTTCTATTTGTTATATGTATGTATATATATATATATATATATATATATATATATATATATATATATATATATATATATATATATATATATATATATATATATATATACACCACCAAGAAGATGTCAACAGGAATCAAGCCAAATACCCTGCACCTCTCTGAAAGATCTCAACTTCTACAGCAAAGATATAGACTGGGACAGACTGAGAGCAGAACTGGCAGTAACTGATTGGAGGGCACTATTCGAAGATAAAAACGTCGACGAAATTCTCAGTATCCTCCAGAAACAATGCCTGGAGACCTGTAAAAACACCATACCACCCAAATCAAGCAGATTCCCAGAGATAGAAAAATACTAATGAAGAAAAGGACGTACTTGAGAGCCAAGCAAAGGAAGACCAGCTATGCGCACAATATCACCAAACTACAAGAAGAGCTCGATGAAGTTGAACGTAAACTCATCCAGTCACACCAAGAGCAAAGAACACGCGAAGAACTCCAAGCAGTTGCAAACATACGAGTAAATAGCAAATTCTTCTATGCATACGCAAAAAGGAGACTCAGG
This sequence comes from Paralithodes platypus, assembly GCA_032716605.1. NCBI lineage: Eukaryota > Metazoa > Arthropoda > Malacostraca > Decapoda > Lithodidae > Paralithodes > Paralithodes platypus. Next base: position 72,704,755 of record CM064483.1, read on the forward strand.
AACACCTCAACAATAGGACCACTTGCAAAACCTACGGGCGAACTTGAGAGTGACCCAACCGAAATGGCCAAGATACTCAAACAGCAGTACGAAAGTGTCTTCAGCCCGCCAAATGAAGACAAGAAAATCGATAATGCAACGACCTTCTTTGACAACGCTCCAGGGACACCACATCAACTCTCCTCGGTAACAGTATCAACAGAGGACATAATAGCAGCCATCGACAAGATTGGACCAAACTCTGCGGCAGGACCAGACGGCTTTCATGCCCAACTGCTAAAAAAATGCAAACATCAGCTAGCCTTGCCTCTAAAACTGCTGTGGAGCAAGTGCCTCCAAACTGGATATGTACCACAATCCCTAAAAGAAGGTACTGTCACACCAATACACAAAGGGGGCAGTAAAGGCATAGCCAAAAATTACAGACCAGTGGTGCTGACATCACATCTTATTAAAATCATAGAAAGAACAATACAAGCTAAGATGGTCAGCTACCTGGAAGATAACGAGGCATTCAACGAGGGTCAACATGGCTTTAGACAAGGCCGCTCCTGCCTTTCACAACTACTATCACACTACGATAAAATCCTACAGGATATTCAAGACGGAGAAAATGTAGACGTCATATATCTAGATTTCGCCAAAGCTTTTGACAAGGTGGACCATGGGATCCTTCTACATAAACTCAAATCACTGGGAATAGGGGGAGACCTTGGAAGATGGCTCCACAGCTTCATCACCAACAGAAAACAAAGAGTCACGGTTCAAGGAAGCCTATCAGAAGCAGGTGGGGTCATCAGCGGAGTACCACAAGGATCAGTACTGGGACCTCTCCTATTCCTCATCATGATAGGAGACATCGACAGGGACCTGGAACACTCAACAGCCTCATCGTTTGCAGACGACACCAGACTCATGAAGAAAATCACCTCACAACATGATGCACAGCTACTACAACAAGACTTGGACAAAATCCTGAAGTGGGCAGTACCTGCCTGACCTTTGCTGAGTGAGGACCTGTCCCTAGTGACTCCCAGTGAATATCTTTGCCCATAGTGTGGTGATAGTATTAACGCTTTCTTAAAATGGCTGGTGTTGACGAGATTGCTACCTCCTCTCATATTCTCCAGCTTTGTCTTGCTTTGCAAGAAAGGATGGAGAATGTGGAGAGAGAGGTGCAGTCTCTCAAAGACGAGAATTTGGCCTTAAAGCTGACTTTGGCTGACAAGAAAAGTGAGGATAGTGCAACTGCTGTTAGGGATCGTGATGCTCCCTGGACAGTTGTTCCAACAAGTGCAACAACCTGCAAATTTCTACGGCGGCCAGTTGCCCTCAGCAACAAGTTCATCACCTTGGATGACGAATGTGATGGTGAGGCTGCGAGTGCTTCCTTCGGCGAGGAAACCAGGAGAAAGGTAAGTAAGTTGCCTCCAACAGGGAATGCTGTGACTGCTGCCCCCCCAGGAGTACCTTCAACTGCTGCCCCAGGAGTTCCTGCCGCTGCCGCAGCTGCTACCAAGTCATCGACAAGGAGAGGCAAGTCCTTCTCAATTGTTGGGGACTCCATGGTCAGACACTTAGCTAGGTCCACCTGTACTGATATTAGGAAGCTTGTCTGTCTGCCTGGTGCCGGGGTTGGGAAGGTGTTAGAGGACATTGATTACATCATGAAAGATATTGGAGATAGCCCCATTATCTGTCTCAGTACAGGGAGCAATGATGTTGGTAAAGGTAGGACGGAAGTACTGCTTCGGCAGTACAGGGAGGTGTTAGATAAAGTTAGGAGGAAGGGAGGCATACCTGTAGTACACAGTATCTTGCCACGGAGAGGGGTCAGCAAGGAATGGTCATCTAGGGCAATTGGTATCAATTGTCGGCTGGAAAAATACTGTAATGCAAATGCAATACCATTCCTTGATAACTGGACCCGTTTCTATGGTAAAAATCAGTTGTACGCACAGGACGGGGTTCATCTTTCTCGGCTAGGGGTGGCAAATTTAGCTAGGTCAATAGATAGGATTGTCGCGGGGTTTCGCTGAAAATAAAGCCTGTGAATATGAGTAAGAATAATTGTCTAGATAGGGTAAATTGCCGTACTGGTACATCAGATAGGAATAGAAAATATCAGTCACAGGATTTTAATTGTACTGCTAGTAGAAATATTAAAGGTGTAACAGAAGATGGGAATTCAGTTAGAAATAAAGGTAAATCCGATACCAGTAAAATAAATTCATTGCGATTATATTATACAAACTGTAGGAGTTTATGTAACAAAATGGATGAACTTAGAGCACTTGTTAGCAACGAAAATATAGACATTATAGCACTGACTGAAACATGGATTAATACAGAATCAAGACATTTTTTAGCAGAATTCCATATACCAGGATATAGTTTGTTTAAACGCGACCGAACAAGTAGGAGGGGCGGCGGAATAGCAGTGTTTGTCAGGAGTTCTTTAAAAAGCTGTATTAAATCAGGTATTAGACTAAATACTGATAACGAAAGTGTTTGGGTTGAGGTTAGCGAAGGTAGTGAGACCATAATTATTGGAGTTATTTATAGACCACCAAATATGAGTAGAAACGAAGGTACAGCTTTATGGCAGGAAGTGAAAATAGCATCAAGGTTTAGCAATGTGTGTATTATGGGGGATTTTAATTTTCCGAATATTGATTGGCAGCATCAAATCGGCGACTCAGATTCAAAAGAGTTTATTGAGGCGGTACAGGATAGTTTTTTATTTCAATTCATAGACTCGCCTACTAGAGGTAATAATATCCTCGATTTAGTTCTCAGTAATAATGAACAAATGATAAATAATGTAGAGATAGGAGACCAACTAGGAAATAGTGATCATAAATCAATTTATTTTAACATACAATGGACAGGAAAGGCTAAAGAGAATACGACACTTATCCCAGATTTCAGAAAAGCCAATTATGGTGGTTTAAGACGAGCCTTAAGAGTCGATCCTATGGTTAAACTATTAAGTGGACCCAGGTGCGCTAACGAACATACTCTCTCTCAGATACCTGTCTTAACTCAGGATAATTTGACAGCTACATATAATAATTGTATTTCTTCACTCCACAATGCGCAAAATAAATATATCCCCAAAAGAAAATTTAGATCAACACAGAACCAACCCAAATGGATGAATAATAGACTATTAGACCTTCTAGGAAAAAAGAGAGGAATATATCGAAAAATAAAGAAAGGCGAAATTCACCTACTTGCTTACTATCAGAATCTATCAAGAGAGGTTAAAAATTTTATAAGGACAGACAAAAGAAATTATGAAATCAGGATAGCCAACGACTCAAAAAATAACCCTAAGGCTTTTTACCAGCTATATAAATCTAAAGTTAGAGATAAAATAGGCCCCCTTAAAACTTCGATAGGAGAAATGACAGAAAATTATTTAGAAATGTGCAGTACATTAAATAGTCAGTTTCTATCCGTTTTCACTAATGAAAATTTGGCACAGATTCCAGAAGTCCGTAAGGTATATAGCGATAGTATAGAAAATAGGTTAAGTACGGTTACTATAAGTAGAAATGATGTGCTTAAGGAAATTGACAGACTGAAACCTCAGAAATCGCCTGGTCCCGATGAGGTATATGCCAGAGTATTAAAAGAATGCAGAGATGAGTTAAGTTACCCATTAACATTTCTTTTTAACAATTCATTAGAAACAGGTATAGTTCCAGAAGATTGGAAGCTTGCAAATGTAGTTCCGATTTTCAAAAAAGGTGATAAATCAATAGCATCCAATTACCGTCCCATTAGTCTCACTTCAATCATAGGAAAGCTACTAGAGTCAATTATTGCTAGGAAAATGAGAAACCACTTAGAAACATTTAACTTAATCAATTCTTCTCAGCATGGATTCACTCAGGGACGTTCTTGCCTTACTAATTTGCTTAGTTTTTTCTCAGAGGTATATGAAGCAGTAGATAATGACAAGGCATACGATATTATATTTAGATTTCAGTAAAGCTTTCGACAGAGTCCCTCATGAGAGATTGATGAGAAAGGTTGAGGCACATGGAATAGGTGGGGCGTTGTTGGGATGGATTAGGTCATGGCTAATTGGTAGGAAACAGAGAGTCAGCATAAATGGTACCAAGTCAGAGTGGGGAGCAGTCAAAAGTGGTGTCCCCCAGGGATCGGTATTAGGTCCCCTGTTGTTTCTTATATACATAAATGACCTAGATTTAGGTATAACTAGTAGGATAAGTAAATTCGCAGACGATACTAAAATGGGGAGATCAATTGATTCAGATAGCGATATAGAGTGCCTCCAAAGGGATCTAGATACCTTACATGAATGGTCAGTAAATTGGCAGATGAAGTTTAACATTGACAAATGCAAGGTATTAAAGATAGGGAAGATGCAAACAAATGTTAAATATAAACTAGCTAATTTAGAATTAGAAAATTCAGACTGCGAGAAAGATCTAGGTGTGTTTGTTAGCAATGATTTGAAGCCTAGAAAACAGTGTATAGGCGTTCGTAATAAGGCAAACAGGATTCTCAGGTTCATCTCTAGGAGTGTGAGTAACAGAACTGCTGATGTTATCTTAAAACTTTACTTGTCATTAGTGAGACCCCATATGGATTATGCTGTCCAATTTTGGTGTCCTTATTACAGAATGGACATAGATTCATTGGAGAGAGTACAGCGTAGAATGACAAAAATGATCCATAATATTAGAAATCTTCCGTATGAAGAAAGGTTGAAGAAATTAGGTTTACATTCGTTAGAGAGACGCAGAGTTAGAGGGGATATGATAGAGGTGTTCAAGTGGGTTAGTGGGATTAACAAAGGGGACATGACAAATGTACTAAAGCTCAGTGATAGCGAAAGAACTCGTACCAATGGTTTTAAATTAGATAAATTTCGTTTCAGAAAAGATATAGGCAAATATTGGTTTGGTAACAGAGTTGTAGATGGGTGGAATGGACTACCAAGTGCTATAGTGGGATCTAAAACTGTAGGGAGCTTTAAGATAAAATTGGATAAGCATATGGACGAGAAGGGTTGGGTGTGAAGGGGGATCAGCCGGGTTGGGCCAATCAGCGCTCTGCAGACCCCCATAATCCTGCGTTAATCTCTAACCGTTTTGGTAAGATGATCCTCAGGGTATTAGAGTGTTGAGCCTATAATTGGGCTTTGTAATTGATTTGGGGTTGTGTGGGACAGGGATCTGCCTTGCTTAGGCCAATCGGCTTTCTGCAGACTCCCATTTTCTTATGTTCTTATGTTCTTATGTAAGAAAACAACATGGCCCTAAACGGAGACAAGTTCGAGCTTCTAAGGTACGGGAACAAGAGAGCACTACAAAGCGACACCAACTACAAAAGTGGACAGCAAGAAATTACCGCCAAGGACACAGTGAAGGACTTGGGAGTAAATATGAGCAGTGACGCCACTTTTTCCCAGCATATTACCAAAGCCACAACAACAGCAAAACAAATAGCAGGCTGGATCCTAGAACCTTCCACACAAGAAATGAGAGGTGTATGTTAACACTGTGGAAGTCACTGGTCCTACCACGACTGGAGTACTGCTCTCAGCTCTGGTCTCCCCAAAAAGTAGGAGAAATAACAGAAATTGAAGCCACCCAGAGGACATTCACCAGTAAAATCCATGGGTTTCAACACTTTAACTACTGGGAGAGACTCAAGGAGCTGCAGCTGTACTCACTTCAAAGACGTAGGGAGAGATACATCATCATCTACGTCTGGAAGATTTTGGAAAAAAAGGTACCAAATCCAAACATCCAAGAGACTCAACACTAAAGGCGAGGGAGGCTGTGCTATGTGAGGACTACGCCGGGATCAACACAAAAAATCAAATCCCTGATCCACCACAGCTTTACATACAATGGAACCAGACTGTTCAACTGTATACCAGCCCCTCTCAGGAACATGACCGGGGTGTCTCCAGACACCTTCAAGAAACACTTGGACATGTGGCTGGCCAAAATACCGGACCGGCCACCAACACCAGGATACCCCAGTACCAACTCCAACCGACTTCTGGAATGGAGAGTGGAAGAAAGGGAGCTGCCTGGTCGCAGTGGAGCCCCAGCTCAACTGTGTCACTAACGGACGGAATACAACAAAGTGTAACAAAGTGTAAGTGTATATATATATATATATATATATATATATATATATATATATATATATATATATATATATATATAGAGAGAGAGAGAGAGAGAGAGAGAGAAAAAAAAAGTGTGTGTGTGTTTTGTTTACGTTGAGGGACCCACAGAGGGCTGCTCTCAAACATCATGTGTGGAAATTTTGCGAGGAAAGCCATATCTGGAAATACAAAATTAAAAGTATCCTAGTAGGCTATCAAAAGTGTGAGTCCCAGTATAAATTGATGTTTTGGTTTTCCTTAATTTGTTTTAACATTAGACGATTTTACTCAGCTTTGAATATCTCAATTATCCCGCTGACCTCAACAAAATCTTACTGTCTACTGATAGTCAAAATGAAAGGGTTAACAAGGTGTCGTTTTGCATAGTACAGTATTTTATATAGTATTGTGTACATAGTATGTGTTTAGTAAACTCGTAGTGCTGTCAATGTGCAGTATTTTTATTATTAATTGTTGCAAATTAGTCCACTCAATATCTTATTTGTGCAAAATAATTAGGGTTAAACATTTAATGTCTGCATAATATGGGACAGGTCCGCTTGGGGGCGTTTTGTGTGTGGCCACCCACATACAAGGGAGTAAGACGTCCGGCATAATATAGATAGATAATGTGGCTGAATTCATGATTCTCCTATGGTGGGTAGCAGGGGGGATTGCTGGTTGGAGACAGGATAAAAATAGGGATAGGAAGTTAATATTTGGTGATCCTAATTACAATAATTAATAATGCAGCTATAAACTACGATCTATTATTTTTAACATCGTTCTTAACACCAATAACCCCTAAATGAAATTTATGAAAGCATGAGATTCTCCCTCTAGATTCTCCCAGGATTCGAACCTAGGATATCTCACACGGACCTTACACGCTCTAACCATTACACACCATCAAGACAGTTATAAGTACAGCACATGACTACGATTAATTAAAAGGAATTCTACTCTACTGAGCCACTCATTTTTGTGGATCCCTAAATATATGTTGGAGAAATGAATAGTGAAATCCCAGTTTATCATCCGATGGATGACAACAAACTTTCGATCTATCTTCTGTCAGATGATGAAATGGGACGAAAACTGTAATTACTTTCTATATAATTTCTGTATAACTGTAAATTAATCTAGAGGTAATTAGGTCATGTACAGTACGTCACTGTAGGCTACGTGTTAGGTCACCCTGGAAACATCACTCAACGTGGGTTGTGTGGTATTTGTCTTAGTGGAATTGCTTGATTGGAGGATCAAGTTAAGTCAGTAAAGTCAGATTAATTAACTTGGTCACGTTTGGCAGCTGTGATAGATTGGCATATCACATCATAATAATTAAGTTTAGGGGATCCACAGAGGGATGCTCACTGGTAGATTATACAGAAAACAGAGAGGAAGGCAAATTATGAATATGGGACGGATATCAGTTAACTATTTCTGCATGGAAACCCTATAGTATGCTATACTATAGGGTCTCTATTTATGCATTATGAAGTCATGCTAGATTGGCTAACTAAAAACAGTCAGAGAGACATCAGATCAGTTAGGTAGATTTGTCTAATTTTGGGGAAATAGTCAAGATGGTCGCTCAGTTCTATCTTGGGGTAAGAAAACAATGCTACCCAACAACAATGAACACATATAAATATAAATACGTATTCATGTCTGCTAAGTACTATTATTTCTAACTAAAATTACAAGAAAATTTAACAATTTCGACGATAGGATTCGACTTTTGATCGTAACATTTCTTTATCATATTTTGCTTGTTTTGGGCACATGATCCACATCTAGCTCGCTCGCTGGGTTGTAAACAAACAGTGGCGTTGGATTTTTGCCCCACACTTTCGAATATTTGCCGATCTGCGGAACGCATTAAGAATAGAGAGCCGCTTGAACCACGGTGCGGAACGGTTGTCTGTCTGTTTACCTTGTGCCTTGTGGTTTCCGTCTGCCCTGTGTATCCCTCTGGCAAGCTTTGGAGCTTGGCCAGAGGTGTGAGCTCAGTGGAGCGTTGTGATATGCGGCTCTGGACTAAGTTTCTTCTGTTTAAAGGACAAATAACGTCAGTGAACCTTCCGGAAGTGTGCCATGGCTTGCGGGGGGTGTGCACCAGCTGTGTCATTGGACGGGCCCCATGGTGCCCCTCCGTCAATGGGCGATGAGGATATGCGCCAGCCACAGAAACGGAGGAGAGCGGCTTCTCTGTCCCTTGATGACAAACGCCAGGACTGTGCCCGACGATCTGAAAAGTTCCTGTGTGCGAGTGCCCCTACTGATACTTTGGTGGCCTCTCCTCATCGGGTGACGTATTTAATTTCCTCTGTTCCGCAAGCTACTATATTTGATCTTCCCCAGAAGGTAACTAAGGCAATAAATACCTCCCCATTTGCTAAATATGTCAAGGATGGTGATGTTCATGTGGTGGGTCGGGGTGAGGCCCTGTGTGTTGGTATTCTGGATACAGCTGTGCATAAGTTGCCTAGCCCCCCTGAACTCATGACTAAATTTGGGGACTGGAATGTGAAGTGCTGGAAAACTATTACCCCAGGGGATGAGAGGTATACGTGGGGGAAGATTGGCCCGGTGTGCTCTACCATTACGGTCGAGGAATTGATGAAGTCTTTGTCTGTGTTCCACGGCAGGCCAACTAAACTTGTGAGTGTGAAGCGTTTGCCCCGACGCCCTACGGATATTGTGGCAAGGCCTAGGCCAGATGGTACGGAAAGACCAGGAAGTGGTACAACGTCGGCGGTTGTGAGGCTCCAGTTTTTAGGCCCTCTCCCTGCCAAAATGCTCCTGGGACACGTTAGCTACCCTGTGTCCCAGTACTTTTTCCCGATGCTCAGGTGCTATAAATGTTTTGCCTTTGCTCATGGGGCACTGTCCTGTAAAAATAAGGTGCGCTGTGCTAACTGTAGTGGCTACCATCGGATGACGCAGGAAGATACCAGCGTCTGCACTAATGACCCTTCCTGTTACTTCTGTGGGGGGCCGCATAGGGTTACGTCTCGGGCATGCCCTGAGTATCGGAAGGCCTTTGACATCCACGCAGAGTATAGGGATGGTAAATGTAACTTGTTGGTGGTGAATGATAGGCTGCGGCTTCTCAACCCACTGAAGCGTTCCCCTAGGCCTATTCATGACTCTTTGCCTGCTGCCTCCTTCTCCGTCGATGGCCCGCCCTGTGTCCCGGCCTGTGGTTGGAGGTGTGTCATACGCGATGGTGACATCTGCCAATCGATATGCAGCCCTGGGGGATCAAATGGATGTTGGTGATCTTGGGGATGAGTCTCAGACGGATGAGGAGCGGTTAACGGTTTCTGCTCACCCGATGTCGGATGCGGATGTGGTTTTCCATCGCCCCAGTACTCCGGCCCCGCATCGCTCGCCTTGTTCCACTCCACGCCGACGCCCTCGCCTCCTGCATCAACGACCCTCGGATGTCTCTCCTCCCGCCACCGCCCCTGCCATCGCCCTCCCGGTACCTCGGACCCCTCTGCACCGGGGTGAGCCCCCCACATCTCCAGTAGCGGACGGGCCCTATGTGGCTCCGCAGCCGACGTCAATACAGCACCCCTCGCCTGCCCTGCGGCCACCTGGTGACACTTATATACTGCTCTTCACAGACTTTCTTCGTCTCTTTCAAAATGGCCTGCCTTTCTTGGATATCTGCATTCGTCTCGTTCCCAGGTTGTTCTCCCTATTATCATCCTGATGGCGCCTTCCTCCCTGACCCAGCTCTTCTTTTGGAATGCCCGTTCATTGTTACGCAAGACGCAGGATTTCCGTATGACGATCTCTCGAGTATCGCCGGCAGTTGTTGGGGTCTGTGAGACTTGGCTGACTCCTTCCTTGTCGGTTCGTCTCCCTGGCTACAATTCTACGCGTGCAGACAGAAATGGGCGTGGGGGAGGACTGGTGTTGTTTATTAAGGCTGCGATCCCCTCTACGCCTCTTCGTCTCCAGAATTATGATAATGGGTTTTTGGAGGTCTTGGCGATGAGGGTGGCGGTTGATAACGGGTGGGTCACCTTCCTTTTGTGCTATAACCCCTGCAAGAGTGTCACGAAGGAAGAATTTCGGCACTACATCAGCCAACTCCCTCCGCCATATGTCATCCTCGGCGACTTCAACGCACACCATCATTACTGGGAACCAGGCCTCCCTCGTACTTCACACAACTCTACGGGTAATTCCCTATTTGACGTCCTCCTGGAAAGCCCTGCCCTCACCCTCCTGACACCGCCGGGCCTCCCCACCCGGATTGATCCACACACAGCCGCCCACTCTACATTGGACCTCTGCTTTGGGACCGGGTCCTTCTCTGGTGCGTCTGTGTCTACCGGACCATACATGGGCAGCGACCATCTCCCGGTGCAGGTCTCGCTTCATGGTGTACAGGTCCGTAACTCTCAGCCGGCACGCCCACGTTGGAAGTTTGAGGAGGAGCGCTGGTCAAAGTTCGATCCTGTCTTCTCTGGGGTTTCCTCGTCTTCTGCTACTGGTATAGGGTTAACTGCGTCAACTGTCTCTGAGGTGTTGGTGACTGCGGGTCAGAAGGCGTTCCGGATGTCACGACCAGGGGGGTATAAGAGGCCAGTAGTAGTACCTTGGTGGTCACAGAGCTGTAGGGAGGCTGTCCTGGATCGCCGCCGTGCTTGGAGAGCATGGAGGCACCGCCCCTGCACAGTAAAGAAATTGGCCTACAGGAAGGCGGATGCCTGCTGTACTAAGGTTTTGTTGGCGGCGAAGAGACTCGCCTGGTCCGCCTTTTGCTCGTCCTTGTCCTTGTGGGCTCCTGTACCAAAGCGTGGAACTTTGTGAGGACGATGAACAGGGGCCATGTCAACTTATCTCACCCCCTGACGGTTGATGGGGTCTTTATCAGTGACTGCCAAAAACAAGCCGACTGTCTGGCTGCCTACTTCACGAGTAAGTTTGGCGTGCCGGCGCCCTTGCCCTCTTCGGTGCTTCTGGAGTCTGTTATTGCCCACCATACGGACACCCCAGCGCCTGGTGGGTTGGCGGCCCCCTTCACTACCCAGGAGTTCTCCCGTGCGGTATCATCCCTCCCCGTGGGCAAGGCTGTCGGACTGGACAACGTGGCTTATGAAATGCTCCGCCACCTCCCGTTGGGGGCCCAACAGGTTCTTCTCCAGCTTTACAACGACAGCTGGCGAATGGGCGTTTTCCCTCACCCCTGGAAACATGCGATGCTCCTCCCGTTTCCGAAGCCAGGCAGGGACCCATCGCTACCGTCGTCTAGGAGGGGCATCAGTCTACTGTCTTGTGTTGGGAAACTCATGGAGAGGATGGTCTGCACACGCCTCATCTGGTGGCTCGAGACCCACAGCCTACTGAATAATGCTCTTTGTGGATTTCGCCCTGGTAGGGGTACGAACGATGTCCTCCTCCAGCTGGAATTCCTCATCCACGACACATACCGTCGGAAGCAGTCCTGCTGGTGGCATTTATAGACATAGAGAGTGCCTTTGATTCTGCGTCCCATACAGGCATCCTCTACAAGCTGTGTGGCATGGGGATCACGGGTAATGTGCTTGCTTGGCTATGCAGCTTCCTGATGGGGAGGGTATTCTCGGTGTCTGTGGGGGCTGCGCAGTCCGGGCCGGTCCCCACTCAATGTGGTGTGCCGCAAGGTTCTGGTCTAAGCCCTCCGTTATACAATGCACTGCTGTCCGACTTCCCCCAGTTGGCTGATGTGACGGTCATGGTATATGCAGACGATATCACCATCGCCTGTGCTGCGGACTCCCTCCCCCTAGCTCAGTCACGTCTTCAGGCTGCAGTGGATGGTTTCCTCTCTTGGGCATCTGACTGGGGGATGGCATTGAACTCCAGGAAGAGCGCATTGATGTGCTTTACGCAGAAGACAGGTCTACCGGGTGTGCCGACGGTGTTGATGCATGGTGAGCCCCTGCCCTTCCGCACCAGACATGTCTTTTTGGGGATGCACTTGGATGGCCCCATCCTCACATGGAAGGACCATATCGATTACTTACGGACTTCCTGTATGAAGAGACTTAATCTTATGAAGTGCATCGCTGGATCCAAATGGGGTGCTTCTCGCGATGTCCTCCTGCGATTCTATGCAGTCTTCATACGCAGCAAGCTGAGGTATGGTTGTACGGTATATGGGTCTGCTTCAAAGTCGGTACTGCGCCGCCTTGACACTATCCACAATGCGGCCATTCGCATAGCGCTGGGGCTCTCTGCTCCTCCCCAATAGTGTCTCTGGAAGCGGAGTCTGGTGTCCTGCCCTTGCATTGGGACCGTGTGATGGCCGATTGCAGATGGATGTCCAGGGTTGCTCGGCTCCCGGTACAACACCCCCTGTGCCGCCTCCATTCCACGGCGGGTGTGCCCATCAATGATCCTCGGTGGCCTGTGAAGCGCCGACACCCGTTCCTGGTCCGCGGCCTACAGCATTACCAACGTCTCAACATGGCCCCCCCTCAGCGTGCTCCAGTCCCGCCGATTTCCCCAGTGCCACCGTGGACTTCGCTCTCATCTCATCTCAAAGCTTCGTTCCGTCGGGGTTTCAAAAAGTCGAGGGATGTGGTAGTGGCCAAGTCCTACTTTCAGGAACTGGACGCGACGGACTACCTGGGTTTCTTCCGCATCTTCACTGATGGGTCGTTCAAGCCGCCGGCCTCTTCCACTGCTGGGCTTTCTACGAAGATTTGTCCTTGTGTCAGACGTGGAGGTTGCTGGGCTATCACCCTATCCTAGCAGCAGAGTTGTACGCCATCTACCGGGCCCTCCTCTTTATCGACTTGAGCCTCCCGCCTCAGAACGTGGTCATCTACACAGATTCCCGGTCTGCTGTGCATCTCCTTCTGTCAGTTCGCCCGCTTTCTGCACCAGCCCTTGCCTACAGGATCCAGTCCTCTCTCCTGCGGCTCACTGACAATGGTTGGTGGATTGTTATCCAATGGATTCCGTCCCACTCTGCCATCAGGGGGAATGTCGTGGCTGACATGGCTGCGGACATGGCTCACACTCTGGCACCGGTCGAACATCTGGGAGAGGACTTACGGACCCACGTTGCCCGGGTTAGGACAGTCTGCCTTGCCCGCTGGAATGCAGACCTGCGTCCCGCATTGGCAGCTACTACTATCGGCTCCTACAGGACAGACGCGGAACCCCAACCCTGGGCCAGGCACCCTCACCGCGACCTGGATGTGGCACTGACGAGGATCAGGATTGGCCACACTACGCTCTCCGCTCACCTCCACCGGCTGGGGCTTACCGATCGCCCAGCGTGTCGTTGGTGCTCCCGCCCTGAGACGATAGCCCACTACATTTTGGAGTGTCCTAGGTTCCACTCTCACAGAACTACTCTGTGCGGCCGTCTGCGGTGCCTGGGTGTCACTGATTTCGACTTGCGAGTCCTCCTTGGTGGTGCAGGCTTAGACGGTGTTCGACGGGCCCGAGTGGTTCGCCTCCTCTGCAACTTCTTGAGGACGACGGGCCGATTGGTCCACCACTGAGCCCCCCAGGATCCTCTACTGCAGTTGCGAAGGCAGGGCTGTGGCGGGCGTGTCTACACGTCCGAGTTTCGCCCTTTACCAGAAACAAGAAATAAGAAACAAGAATATTTGCCTTTATTAGTGGCCACTGAACTACAACAGCAACAGCGACAGTATTTGCCTTTATAGGCTAGCAAGTAATTATGGTATTTAGCAGTGCTATGTTTATTTATTAGAGTTTCTATATTATCAAGAGTAGCCTATCAAGAATAGCCTAATGCTCAAGTAGCGACAATGTTTCACGATTGTTTCTGATATTTTTGTTGAGTTAGCCTAGGCTAAGGCAGTAGGCTAATAGAAGGTAAATCTACAGTTATACTACCCCATCCCCCACTACCCTACGGCCCCCCACCCCCCCACCTCCCTGGACCCTCCTTCAAAACACGCCTTTTTAGCGTGTTTTTGGATGGTTCAGCAGACGCCGAAACTGGAAAAAACGTAGGTACGGTTTTAGTTACTGGACACCTATTTGACAGGTACCACCGAGGATTTAATACATATTTTTCTCGGTTTCCACGCATCCAACACCAAGCTACACCTTTTTCTGGTCCGGTAATAGCCTAGTATTGAAAAAGATATAACTTTTTAAATGTGGTTTTCGACGAGAATAAAACGGCGCGTTTGGGCCGAAAATCGGCGGCGGGGGGGATTCCGTCGTCGCTTCGGAGCGTCGCAGTTTGCTTACCCAGTACGCTCGAGGTTACTACGGCCAGCTGTTTTACTTGCCCCCTGCTGGCCACATATATGACGATTATTATAATTCACGGGGGGGGGTGAGGGGGGGCAGAGCCCCCCCTCAACCCTGTCCTGTATCCCACGGCCTATAACGCAAGTCTTTATAAAAAAAATGGACCCAACAACTGGTTATATAAGCTTAGCCATTTGAAGTCGACCGCCAAGGCCGCAGGCAGCGGGACCGGGAAGTCACTCCGAGCGTAAAGTAAACAAAGCGACGCTACTTCCACGAACGCAACCGAGTTGTCTTTATATTTCGTCTCATATTATCATTATTAAAGTGTCCCCATTGCTTTTTTAGTGTTTCATACACCAGAAAAGGGTGCAGCTTGGTGTTGGATGCATGGAAACCGAAAAATAATATGTATTAAATCGTTGGCGGTACCTGTCAAATAGGTGTCCAGTAACTAAAATCGTACCAAAACGTATTTTGATAAAAATTAGGTAAGATTAGGAGTAGTGGGCGTACCACTACCAACATACAGCATAACTCATCTATAAAACATTAACCTAACCAAACAACCTAACCTAACCTAAGCTAGTATTCATGTAGTAGGGTAAGATGGGGTAATTTCGCCGCGGCGCTAATAATTTGCATTCAAACGCCGATATCTCCGAAACTATTGCATGGATTCGGCTGCAGTTTGGCTTAGGTTGTAGAGCAGTTTTGGTTTAGGTTGTAGAGCAAGTTTGGCTTATGTTGTATAGGCCTAGCTAGTTTGGCTTAGGTTGTAGATCTAGTTTGGCTTAGGTTTTGTTGCAGTTTCGCGGGGCCTGGAGCCGGGGCTAGCGGCGCGTCTGACGGTATGGTCAGGTGTGTGTGGGTGGTTTGTATCATTGTATGTGTGTTTGTATGTGTGTTTGTTTGTTTGCGTGACACAGTGTTCAAGTGTTGGCAGTAGCCATCAGCTGCTGCCTGGTACTTTGTACTAGCAACCTACACGCCGCACCCACACGAGACACGTCTACACCCGCACTAAATACTTCCACACCTGTAGGCCTAATAAATACGTCCACAACCGCACTAGACACGTCCACACCCGCACTACATGTCCACAACTCCACACCCGCACTAGAAACAGTGGCGCCTAGGCCTACACGTGTGACACACCTGCATCTCTGCCCGCCCTGTTCAGTTGTGTGTTGTGCGTGCAACTTTTTTCTATTGCCATGTTTAGTGTCAATTTGGGTTTGTGAATGTTTTCATTGCTTTTACCTGCGTGCTAGTGTTTTGTCTGGCCATTACTCATATAATGTTATCTAGTTTACTAGCTAGATGATGCGTCAAATAGGTCGCGGCGAAATTACCCCGCCGGGCGGGGTAATTTCGCCGCGAGAGTGACTTTTTTCAAAAATTCGGCAGCATGACCAAAACATTATATATTTTTTTGGGTAATTTTTTTGAAAAGATTCACAGCATTAGGCTATTAGGCCTATACATAATTTATTAGGGAAAGTGAAGCTCTATGGAATCCTTATAATATACGGTACTCACATAGATTCCACTGTGGGAGAATAGTTTTGATAGTTAACTATAGTTTTGATGTAAATACTACCGCAACTACGAATCTTGTTTCCGAGACCTAGTATATTAACCTAACTAAACAACCTAACCTAACCTAACCCTAGAGTGCCCTAGACCCAGTACGTGGGATACAACACTACACTAGCCCTTGCAAGTTGCATGCCAGCTACTGTGGGTTCATATATTAGACATACATAAGAACATAAGAACATAAGAAAATGGGAGTCTGCAGAAAGCCGATTGGCCTAAGCAAGGCAGATCCCTGTCCCACACAACCCCAATTACAAAGCCCAATTATAGGCTCAACACTCTAATATCCTGAGGATCATCTTACCAAAATGGTTAGAGATTAACGCAGGATTATGGGGTTCTGCAGAGCGCTGATTGGCCCAACCCGGCTGATCCCCCTTCACACCCAACCCTTCTCGTCCATATGCTTATCCAATTTTATCTTAAAGCTCCCTACCATTTTTAATCCCACTATAGCACTTGGTAGTCCATTCCACCCATCTACAACTCTGTTACCAAACCAATGTTTGCCTATATCTATAACATCTTTGTAGAACATAACACTTTACCGTAGCGAGTGTACTCCATTTCGAACACTTTTTGTAAACATGAACACGTCCGTAGCAGAGCTCTCAAGATTGGGACTGAGTTTGTTTACGCGCGGGACTATTTATATAGACAAAATCGAGTTACAAAACTTATCAAAACTATTCTACCACAATGGAATCTATGTGAGTATAATATAAGAATTCCATAGAGCTTCACTTTCCCTAATAAATTATGTATAATAACGCTGCGAGTCTATTCGCGATAATTATATTTTTTTCGTTTTTTGGGCATCTATAGCAGAAAGGCTGAATGTATAGATAAAAAATTAAAAATTTTAAAATTCCATTTGTAGTAGTTTCTATTCGTCAAAATACGCGATTTTCGGCGAAATTACCCCGTCTTGCCCTACTAGGTTAGGTTAGGTTAATGTTTTATAGCCTAGATGATTTATGCTGTATGTCGGTAGTGGTACGCCCACTACTCCTAATCTTACTGCCTAACCTAACTTAACCTAACCTAACCGAAAAGTAACCTGTCTCCGCGACGGTCTAAACTCCCCCTCACGTTCCCTGTTTATGGGTGCGGGACGGTCTAAACCCTGCTCACGTTCCCTGTTTATGGGTTTGCGAAGGTTTGTAATACTTCAATGTATCTATTTCAAGTCAAATATACATTTCCGCGCACAGGGTGTCAAACGACGCTGTTTTTTTGAGTGATAACGCAATGAACTTTTGTATAATGATAACAGAAACTCCCCCCCCCCAAAAAAAAAAAGTAGGCTAGGCTAAATTGACACAATTTTGGTCTCCATATTTTCCATCTTGATTGTTTTTTTATTGCAGGAAATACTGTTTTAGACACCTAAATTCTCAAAACAAAAATCTGGGGGGCATGCCCCCGGACCCCCCTAGAGCTCGCGCCTTCGCCGCGCTATAATGATAACAAAATAATAAACCATAATGATAACACAATTCATATTTTGTGGATTGACACCCTGTCCGCGCATCATCAAACCATACTAAGTCTAGGCCTACTACTATTAACCCATTAGTACCAACAGAATAGCGACAAAATAGGGGTAGGCCTAGTATAACTGTAGATTTATCTAATAGAACCCCATTATCCTAATACACACCCTAAATTTTTGGGCCATGATTCCATGAGGCCTGACTTTCCTAAAATCCAACTCCAATTAGCTAGGCCTAGGCTACCAAATTTTATTTTCTGGCTTCACCCCAGTCCCTACCTTTTCACCCCCTTAGGACTTAGGCTAGGCTCTTATCTTTATTTTTTACTATCTTCTCGGTCAATAGCCTATACAGGAGACGCAACAATAGGCCTATAGGCCTAGGTATCAAATGTTGGTTCAATGTTATTTTAATACCACAAATTTTGTTGATATATTTGAAGATAAATATTGAATCTATTATCTATATGCTCTGAAGATCATAAGAACATTTGTTTTAACCCTCGGCAAAACCTAATAAAAAATATGGTACAGTACTAAAATGTCTTTTTCGTAACAAGGTTGTCAATACGGTACTTCCAGTTATCGATAGCTCTAAAGATCATATAAAAATGTGTTAAACCCTCGGAAAAACCTAATATAAAAGTATGGTACCGGTACAGTACTAAAATTTAATTGATAATCTTCAAGGACACTACATCCACCTTATTAGAAACAATTTATTAGGGAAAATAGGGACCAATAGACTCGCCATATTTTTCTCATAATAGTCCGCATGGAGGAATTTCGTTATCGACACTTGAAAAAACCTGATTTCACAGAAAAATACACAAAAAATCTGTCAAAGATGTCAAATAGCGGGGGTGTGGGGGCGGCAGCCCCCACCTATAATACTAGGATAGGTTAGGTTAGGTTAGGCTAATGTCCTTTCAAAGGGGTATAGGCTAGTAAACACTAGGATAGCCTATACCTGGTCAGAGGTAAGAAGCCTTTTTGCCTTTTTCCAGAGGATCTACTGTAAGAAGAAGAGTCCTGCTGTAGTCTCCTTGAATGCTACCATTTAATTTTCGTAACAAGGTTGTCAATATGGTACTTTCCCGTTATCAATGTACAATCAAAGCTGAAGATTGCAGAGTAAACACCGTATACTTCATCAACTTTTCTTTCACCTTCGTATAATCGACAGCCATTTTTTTGTTTATTTACTAAGGGATTAGTACTCAACCAGCGGGGTTGTGGCCGTGTGGGGGCAGCAGCCCCCACCCAATCACCCATAATACTAGGTTAGATTAGGTAAAGTTGTTAGGTTAATAATAATAATAATAATAAGCATGTTACTTATTTCTCATAAGCGCCAATTTTTCCGAAGAATTCACGAGCGCTCGGAAAGAGAAAGAAAAAAGAACAAAATCAATGCATCAAAAGAAGGCTTATATACAACACACATTTAACAATCACTAGCAGTGGCAAAATAGCCTAAACTCTATAGCCATCTGTCATGACACCTCTCTCAAGATCATAGCTTCTCTCAAAGAGAAAAGTCTTAAGTTGTCTCTTGAAGCATTCAACAGAACTCAGTTGTCTCATGGACAGCGGCAACCTGTTATACAACCTCGGAGCCATGTAGGAGAATGACCTCTCAAAGAAAGAAGACTGCTGGAAAGTCCTTTGTTCATCAAGACGAAAAGGGTCATTGTCATGACGCACAACTACACCATGGTGTGCCGGTGGGCGCCTGAGCAGCTCCGCAAGGTACCTAGGCTCACCAAATTTGAGAACCTTAAAAGTCACCAAACACAACTTAAATTCTATTCTTGCTCTTACTGGCAGCCAGTGCAGTTCTATGTGAAGAGATGTAGTAGGAGTTCTAGGTGGAACACCAAAAATTAGTCTTGCGGCCCTGTTAAGAACAGACTGAACTTTCTTCAAAATATAATTTGGAAGACCCACTAACAGGGCATTGCAATAATCAACACGAGAGAAGACCAATGAGTGAACCAACGTCTGGTTATAAACGGCTTCACCAAATAGAGATTTCTGATGTGCAAGTAACAACTTTTAACTATCTGGTTTACATGCTCTTTGAAATCTAATCGGGAGTTCACATATACACCCAGATTTCGAACAGAGTTGGCCGGTCGCAGCTGAGATCCACCCACATTGATGGAGAGGGCACCTACTATATCATCAGCTCTTCTATTTCCTCGGATGATGAGAATATCAGTTTTACCATCATTTAGTTTAAGTTTTCTCGCTCTCATCCACTTCTTGATATCAGACATCAACAATTCCATCTTACTCCGTATATCAACTATATTTGTGATTCTCACATAAATCTGGGTGTCATCTGCATAAAAGTGAAAGGTGACATTATGTGCACGAAGCAGAAGAGACAAACTGCTAATATAAATTATAAATAGGATAGGACCTAAAACTGATCCCTGCGGAACACCATACTGCAGGGGTGTCGAGTCCGAGACCACTTGATTTACCATCACACTCTGGGATCTACCTGACAAGTACGACCCAAGAAGCAAGAGAGCGGAGTCACGCACACCACAATCATAAAGATCACTCAATAACAACTCGTGATCCACTGTGTCAAAGGCCGCAGAGAGATCAAGCAAGACCAATAGTGAGGCCACACCATTGCAAATGTTCTCAACTAGATCATTATGTACTCTAATCAATGCTGTTTCAGTTGAATGATGCTGTCGGTAAGCAGACTGAAAAATTGGGATAGTTTCATTCTGCTGAAGTAGTGGTTGTAATTGGTCAAGTATTGCACGCTCTAATATCTTTGATATGAAGGACAGGTTGGAGACAGGATGATAGTTCAACATGTTCTCAACATCAAGTCCAGGTTTCTTTAGAGTAGGTCGGAGTAGTGCATGCTTTTCAGAATGTGGGAAGCTACCTTCAGAGAAGCACTTATTAATTATTTTGGAAATAAACTCAACTGTGTGATCATAGACTCTTGGTAGCTTGGAAACATTTATGGGATCCAACGGGCAAAATGTTTTATTGAGGTTTCTTATGTAGGACGAGATCATGTCCACCTCTACTGAGTGAAAGGATGAGAGGACATTATTAGGAATGTGTCGGGGTTGGAGTACAACTGAAAGTTCTTCACCAACAGAAGCATCATCCAGTTCCTGTCTTATGCGAGTTATCTTGCCAGCAAAAAATGCCACAAAGTTGGCAGCCAACTCGGCATCGGGTACAGAAGGTCTTAAGCTGACTCTTGTTTTTCCAAGTAAACTGTTTACAATTGAAGCCAACCTCCTCTGGTCGTTACCACATGAGTCAACTTTTCCCTGATAATACACTTTCTTTTCATCTTTGATTGTGTGGACCACAGCTCTTCTGGCTGACAGATATTGCAACCATGTAGAGTCTGTTTTATTTTTCCGCCATTCACGTTCAGCTCTTCTACGCGCTCTTCTAAGAAATTTAACTCGAGTGCTATACCAGGGTGAATCATCTCGTACTATGATTTTCTTCTCTACTTCTGGACAGTGATGATCGAACACTAATTTAAGTGCATTTCCATGTACCTCCACCAGCTCATCTGAAGTAAGGTTGGAAGTATCAATACTTCCCAAGTACTGTTTTACTTCACTGCTAGCCAAATTTTGGTCTGTATTTTTATAATTTCTAAATCTGATTACTTTTTCATGTGTGAGTGGCTTAGGGAAATCAAAGCTGAAAGTAATCAAAGCATGATCAGAGGTATTAGGGTCAGCATTCTCAACATCAACATCCAGAACACCACCACAACCCACAGGAGAGAAAACCAAGTCAAGGGTGTGTCCTAAGATATGAGTTGGGTGGGACACATGGTTTACAAAATTGTTCTGATCAGTCAACTCAAGGAACTCAGGAGAGAATGGCTTCAGATGAGGGCTGTCAACCCAGTAATTAAAATCTCCACATATCAAAAGTCTTCCGGTTTTAGCAGAAAATTCCTCGAGAAACTGCCCAAACTCTTCCATAAAACCCCTATCTGTGCCACGATGGCCAGGCCTATAGACAACTGCCATTCTTAGAATTTGTTGATGGAGTTTTATTTCCACTTCCAACAGTTCATAATAAAGATAGGCTGGGTTATGGCTTATTTGCAAGATATTCACCAGAGATGTGGAGTAGACAACTGCCACTCCACCACCCGAATGATCTCCCCTAGGCCTAGGAACATTTATTATGGAATGGGTTTTAGGCAATGCCGCCTGGATAATATTCAGATCTGACTCGAACAACCAGGTCTCAGTGAGACATAATACATCAAGGTTACGTTCATCCAAGATCTCGCAAATATGATCCATTTTGTTACGCAAGGAACGAACATTCAACAGACCCAGTTTCAACCGGCTCCCATGTGCATTTTTCAGTTTTTTGAACCTACAAAATTGGTGTTTTCAATAACTTTATTTCTCTGAGCTGTCATTAGAGGACAATTTCTACTTGAGGCGAAATGATTTGGCGGCTCCGTAACTGATGTGGAGCTCATACAGGCTAATGTCTTTTCAAATCACTAACGGGGGCGTGTCTCAACATCGATCGATAGGCCTAATGGGGAAAATAGGTTTTCCCGAGATTTCTAATTAATTACAAACACTATATATTGATCTATCTATCTATCTATTGCCTGACGCCATGATCCCCGAAGGGGTGGCCACGAACGAACCGCCCCCATGCACCTCTGTCCCCAGTCAGTCGACGCCCCTCCCCCCAACCAGCACCGCCTTCGTTCATGTACTTCTTCACTCCATCCTTCCACCTCTCCCTCTCTGTCCCTCCACCTCGCTCTCATACACCCTCTTAGTCATTCTCTCGCTTTCCATACGTTCCATATGGCCGAACCATCTCAAGTTGTTCCTTTTCACACTTTCCAGCACATCTACCTCCACACCACACCTCCTTCTTACTTCCTCATTAGTCTGTCTATCCCTCCATGTAACTCCGAACGCACTCCTTAAGTAATTCATTTCCACTGTTCTCACTCTTGGTCTGAGTCTCTCAACCAACGTCCATGCTTCGCTTCCGTACGTCAGTGTCGGGATTACCACACTTTCATGCAAGGACTTCTTCGAATAGATCGTATATTCAGCAAACCCGCTCTCAGCGAACCCTCCACTGCTGTCATCAACTTTTTGACACAGGGAATCTTATTCCTCAACTTTAATCTGTAATTTTTGCCATTCACCCCTCCCTTTTCTCTTCCACCCTCTCCCCCTCCACTCGCCTCTCTCTTCTCTTCAAATACCATTTCTTCACTCTCCCACCTATATTTCGATAGTAAAAAAATTCCTTGTCTGCTTCTGACCTTTTTTCTTTCTCCTCTCTCACCTGCCTAGCTACTTCCCTCATTTTCTCCCTTTCTTCTGCATTAAGTCTTTTCTTAAATTAATGTCTCTATATTTTCCTTCCTGGCTCAGCTTCCAACTAGTCCTTAATACCTCTTCCACTGTTTTAGTTGATTTAAATCTAATTTTGATTGGTCGTGCTACTCCTTTATTATACTTTCCCAGCCTCCAACTACCCTCCTTCCCTTCCCTATCCAATACCTCAATCATGTCTTCAACCTTCTTTATATCCATAACTTTCCTGTCACTTCTGTCCGGTATATCCTCCTCAACATCACCAAACATAATCATACATCTCTTCTTGTCCATAATATCACATACCTGTCTTTCGTTCTGTCTTATAGCCTTCACTACTTTCTTTCCCAGGTTTTCTTCTTGCCGTTCTTTTTGTTCTTCTATTATTTCTTTCAAATTTACTTCTGCTTCCTCCACCTTACTACCACAAACATTCTTCATCTCTGCCATCTCTACTTCTATTGTTTCTGTTCTATCTTGATTTGTTTCAGAACCCCTCCTCAATCTTTCATTTTCTGCCCTAAGTTCTTTTATCTCTTTCTCCAACTTCTCCCTATATTCACTATCTATTTCCTTAACTTTCTCATTCAGATGGTTCTCATATTCTTTCAGCTGTGCTTTTAGTGCCACATTTTCCAAAACCAACTCATCTACCCTCCCCATTAAAACCTCTAGGCCACCGTTACTCCCTTGCTTAACCATCTCGTCACTACTCTCACTCAATGCGTCCAACTTCATCCCAATCTCCTTTCTTCAATTCTTCACCACCCCTCTCCATCTAATTAGTCCCATCAGCTGTTTGTTAATAAAAGTTATCTGATCTTTCTCACCATGGGGAAAATCTTCGAAATCAAAATTCTCCCAGGTCTTCCTCGGTCCACCCTTTGGTGCAGCTCCCTCCACAATCACAGACCTGCATTTTTTCACCCAATTTTGTTCATCCATTCTCTCCACATGTCCATACCATCCCAGTCTACTTGTACGCATCACCTCGCTAATACTCTTTATACCTAAACGTCTCCTCAACTCATCATTTTTATTCTATCCTGCGGCCTGGCCCCACACATAGTGGTTCTTTATATAGATATTTGGCATAGCAGTTCTATATATAGATACTTGGCATAGCGGTTCTTTATATAGATACTTGGCATAGCGGTTCATATAATACTTGGCATAGCGGTTCTTTATATAGATACTTGGCATAGCGGTTCTTTATATACTGTAGATACTTGGCATAGCGGTTCTTTATATAGATACTTGGCATAGCGGTTCTTATATAGATACTTGGCATAGCGGTTCTTTATATAGATACTTGGCATAGCGGTTCTTTATATAGATACTTGGCATAGCGGTTCTTTATATAGATACTTGGCATAGCGGTTCTTATATAGATACTTGGCATAGCGGTTCTTTATGTAGATATACATACATACATACATAACATTTTAAGACTGAGTGTTCCACACATAAGTGCAGTTTCAGTCTCTTGTCCTAATGGCGGCGTTCCAGGCAACCCTGTTAAGGGCTGCTTCACTTGTCAAGTTCTTGGATTTGAGATCGGCGCGTATAGTCCGATCCCAGGTCTTCCTCGGTCCACCCCTTGGTGCAGCTCCCTCCACAATCACAGACCTGCATTTTGTCACCCAATTTTGTTCATCCATTCTCTCCACATGTCCATACCATCCCAGTCTACTTGTACGCATCACCTCGCTAATACTCTTTATACCTAAACGTCTCCTCAGCTCAACATTTGTTATTCTATCCTGTAGCCTGGCCCCACACATCCATCTCACCATTCTCATCTCATTACGCTCCATTCTGTTGACATCCTCTACTTTAACGGCCCATGTTTCTGAGGCATACGTCATTGCACTTCTAACACATGAGGCATACACCTTTCCCTTCAGGGGGAGAGGCATTCTTTTCATGGTCAGGATTGGCATCAATTCTCTGAACTTCCCCCAGCCACACCTAATTCTAGCAACAGTGGCAGCCTCGGCCCCACCACCGACAGAGATGGTATCTCCTAGGTAACAAAACTTGTTCACCAGCTCCAAAGACTCATTTCCAAAATTCACAGCCACAGGATCATCACTTAACACAAGCTCGCCTTTGCACACTACGCACTCAAATTTCTCTATTTCTGACTTATCCTTCGGCAGGGGCCCCTTTATTCTACTACAGCGCTTACTCCCATGGTGTACCCAACATCGACAGATGCTACATTGAATTGAGTTAACGCCCACTCCCTTTCCACACACTGCACATGGGTATGCACCGCTCTTTTCCACATTGCCTCGTCTCAAACTACAATGCATAACCTTGGTTTTGTTAATATTGACTCTTAAACCCTTGCTCGCCATGCCCTCTCTCCACTTTCTGAATTTGGCCTCAGCATCCTGCATACTGTCAGCTATTAGGACTAAATCGTCTGCATAAAACAGTTCCAACGGGAGTCCGCCTCTAAAAACTCTAGACAGCGCCTCCAAGACCATAATAAAGAGGAGGGGGCTTAACACTGAACCCTGATGGACTCCAACACGGACTGCGAATTCATCACTCAGTACACCTTTCACCCTCACCGAACTTCGCGAATCCTCATACATCTTCATTATCACACGCACCAGCCACTCTTCCACACCAAGTTTCCTCATAGCCCACTGTACAACATCTCTAGGTACCCTATCAAAGGCCTTCTCCAGGTCCACAAACACAAAGTAAAGATCCCTGCCTTTTAGTAGGTATCTTTCCTGTATCTGCCTGACTATGAAGATAGCATCGGTTGTACCACGTCCTGGCATAAAACCAAACTGCATATCATCAATAGAGATGCTTTGCCTGATCAAACCCTCAAGGACTCTCTCACAGACCTTCATGATTTGGTCAAGCATTTTCAGGCCCCTATAATTTCCTCTATCTAGCGCATCCCCTTTTCCTTTGTATATATTTACTATTACACTTTTGAGCCAATCCTCTGGGATTTTCTCATCTTTAATAATGGTGTTTATCAACTCAGTGACTAAGTTTACACCAATCTCCCCTGAGGCTTTTATCATCTCAGCGACAATGTCGGAGCAACCTGGAGCTTTACCGTCCTTCATTTTATTGATTGCGTCGCTCACTACAGCTGGTGCTATCAAAGGAGGGGGCCCAGATATTGGTTTTTCGATACTAAGCTGTTCCTTATCCCATTCAAACTCTACATTTAGCAATCGTTCATAGTGTACCTTCCATGCTTCTCTGATTTCATTTTCTGCATACACAATCTTCCCATTATCATCTCTAACACACTGTTCACCTATAATATCCCTACTGTCATTTTTAACTCGCCTAGCTAGGTTGAAGATCCCATTGGGATTGTCAGTGTTACACACTTGTTCGAGGACCAGGTCCTTAATGCGATTTTTAGCATTGTAAATAACTCTTTTGGCAGTTCGTTTAGCTGCCTGGTATTCCTCCCTGCTGCCTCCTTTCTTCCATGCTTTGAAGCATCTCCTTTTCTCTTTCACAGCATGTTCTACCTCATCGTTCCACCACCAAGAGGTCTTATTCCTGGGGTGACCCTTTGTTTTCCCACAGACTTTGTCAGTGGCAGCGATAAGGCTATGCTTAAGAAAGTTCCATTGGCTATTTACATCGTTAGGCCTAGCTTCCTTATTTCTATTCATTTCCTCCAGTTCATTATGAAACCTATCCCTAACTTCCTTGTCCTTCAGCAGCCACACTTTCCTTTTGGGTATGTAAACCTTCTTGCGCTTAGGATCTCTGTATAAGCTCATGTCGCACACAAGTAGCTTATGCTGGGGGATACATTCTTCGCTCGGGATGACCTTTACATCTCGAACTAGTTTCCAGTCTTTCCTGTTAACCAAGAAGTAATCTATCTGGCTACTGGAGACCCCAGAGTTATATGTGATCAGGTGGCTCTGTCTTTTCTTGAACTTTGTGTTACACACAACCATGTTGAGTGCAACGCAGGACTCCAATATATATTCGCCTTCTAGATTTCTCCTTCCGTAACCAATTCCTCCATGTACCCCCTCGTATCCATCTGCAGATGCTCCCACGTGACCATTGAGGTCCCCCCCCACGATAGTTATTTCGTTCTCCGAGAGGCCTGAAATGACACTGACGGTGTCATTCCAGAAGTCCTCTTTTATCTCTTTCTGTAAACCAGCCTGTGGGGCATATGCAGATATCACATTCAGAATTCTTTCACCAACTTTCAACTTCAAAACAATCAGCCTTTCACTAACTCTCGTAATCTGAAGCACACTTTCCGCCAGCTCTTCAGCCACCAGAACACCCACTCCTCCTTTCGCTTTATCAGTCTCCACACCCATCCAGTATATCCTATATCTTTTCCTCCTTCCGACAATCCACTGTACCCCATGCCTCTTCCAGAGTGTTTCCTGGGTACAGCAGATGTCCACTCGCCTCCTCTCACACATCTCAACCACTTCATTCGCACGCAGATTCAAACTACCAACATTCACACTAGCAAGTCTGAGTTTGTGGGGGGCATTTGTCATTGTCCTGTGCGGTTTTGTTTCATCGGACTTACGTTTATTTTCTTTGATTTTAGTCATAGTTAGGTAGGTTTGGCTGGCAGATGAGCATCACCCCCCCCCAGAACTCCGGCTCCAGTCTACCCCGGGACCATTCCCAGCACCATCCCCCAAGTGATTACAAGGGGGTAGGATCCAGTGGCCTCTTTATACTCTTTATACCTAAACGTCTCAACTCATCATTTGTTATTCTATCCTGCAGCCTGGCCCCACACATAGTGGTTCTTTATATAGATACTTGGCATAGCGGTTCTTTATATAGATACTTGGCATAGCGGTTCATATAATACTTGGCATAGCGGTTCTTTATATAGATACTTGGCATAGCGGTTCTTTATATAGATATTTGGCATAGCGGTTCATATAATACTTGGCATAGCGGTTATTTATATAGATACTTGGCATAGCGGTTCTTTATATAGATACTTGGCATAGCGGTTCTTATATAGATACTTGGCATAGCTGTTCTTTTGTAGATACTTGGCATAACAGTTGTTTATATAGATACTTGTCATAACAGTTGTTTATATAGATACTTAGCATAGCAGGTTCTTTATATAGATACTTGGTGTTCTATCTATCTATCTATCTATTGCCTGACGCCGTGATCCCCGAAGGGATGGCCACGAATGAACCGCCCCCATGCACCTCTGTCCCCAGTCAGTCGACACCCCTCCTTCCAACCAGCACTGCCTTCATCCATATACTTCCTCGCTCCATCCTTCCACCTCTCATTTGGTCTACCTCTCCCTCTCTGTCCTTCAACCTCGCTCTCGTACACCCTCTTAGTCATTCTCTCGCTTTCCATACGTTTCATATGGCCGAACCATCTTAAATTGTTCCTTTTCACTTTCCAGCACATCTACCTCCACACCACACCTTACTTCCTTATTTGTCTGTCTATCCCTCCATGTAACTCCGCACGCACTTTTTAAATAACTAATTTCTACCACTCTCACTCTTGGTCTGAGTCTTCTCGAACGTCCATGCTTCGCTTCCGTAAGTCAGTGTCGGGATTACCACTCTGTCATGCAAGGACTTCCATACTGACCACCCTATTTTTTGTTACTGCTTTCAACGTTCCTACAACCCTCTTCCCCTGTTGCACCCTCTCCCGCACTTCTTCATCCATAGTCGCATTTTTACTCAACACACTGCCCAGATACTTAAATGAGCTGACAATCTCCATAGCCTGACCGTTCAGCTTCACCTCACACTCTGTGGCTTCACCCCTCTCGAAGACCATAACCTTGCTCTTCCCCGCATTTACCTTCAAATTCTGTTTTTCGCATACTGATCCAAACACATTTACCAGACCCTGCAACTCCCATTCATTATCGCTCATCAGAACTGTATCATCAGCAAACAGCAGTACAGGTAGCTTCCACTCATTTCCCTCCCTTATCAGCGATATCCACTGCTCTTCCCTGTATCTCTTTCATGACTCCATCCATATACTGTATACAGTAAACAACCACGGAGACATCACACACCCCTGTTTCAACCCAACATTCAGGTCAAAGAACTCGCTCTGCTCATTCTCCACACGTACTGCTGCCTTTGCACCCTCATACATGCTCTTCACTGCTTTCAGCAACTTGCCATCTACTCCGTATATTCTCAAGTACTTTCCACATACCTTCTCTATCCACTCTGTCATAGGCCTTCTCCATGTCCATAAAGGAAACATACACCTTTTGTTGTTTCTCCAGATATTTCTCCACAACACAATTCAGGGTAAAAATCTGATCTACCCATCCTCTTCCCTTCCTAAAACCGCCCTGCTCGTCACCTATCCATTTCTCCGTTCTCACTCTCACTCTCTCAATCACTACCCTACTGTATTTACCTAATTGTATTTTACAGGAGTTGAGCTAAGCTTGTGTTGTCCCGTCTCTCAGTCTACTTTCATTCATTTTGTTCTTGAAAATATAGATGTTCCTTGCCCCTACCACCTCCTCCTCCAGCCTATTCCATTTGTACAAAGGAGTACAAAGGAAATCAAGCAACAACAGATCTAGTGACCCTTCTAGGTTGCTTGTCCTCCAAAACACTGAGGATCAAGTGTCCAAACAGTGGTTTAGAGTGGGTAAGGGAACATTGGAAAGGGAATTACTGCCCTGGAACTAATGTCCGTGGCAGGATTAGGAAGTTAGTAGAGGACAGATGGGTTAGTAACTGAGGGGGTATAAAATAAAGTTATTCATTTACAAACGCAGTCAGTCGCGGGTTTGATGAGAGATATTTGTCTAGGCGGAGTTTAAATGAATCAACGGTGATGCAGTCTATAACGTTTCGGGGAAGCCCATTCCACAAGTTGACAACTCGATTGAAGAAGAAATTCTTAGATTCGTGCGAGTTAAAAGATTTCCAATAATTTTGCAACCGTTTCCCCGCGTGTAATTAGATTGGTCGATAGTGAAGTACTTACTACAGTTCATATTGTCGATGCCTTTGATGATTTTGAACACTTGAATTAAGTCACCTCTTAATCTGCGCTGGGTTAAAGGAAATAGATTTAATTCTCTAAGACGCTCTTCGTATGGTTTGTTCTTTAGGCTAGGTATCATTTTGGTAACTCTACGTTGAACTCGTTCTAGCTTGTTTATATCTTTTTGGTAATAAGGGCACCAGGATTGAACGCAGTATTCCAGAAGAGGGCGGACTAAGGAATTGTAAAGGGTTAGGATAACTTCTTTGGATTTATGCTCAAATGACCTGCCTATAAAGCCAATTATTTTGTTTGCCTTCTTAACAACTTCTGAACATTGTTGACTCGGTTTTAGGTTACTCGATATTGTTACTCCCAGATCGGTTTCTCTGTTTACATTCTTAAGCTGAGTGCCATTCATCGAATAGTTTGCTTTCTCATTTAGGTATCCGACATGTAGTACTTTACATTTATCCGCATTGAAACTCATTTGCCAAATTTGGGCCCAACATGACAATTTATCTAGATTGTGTTGCATATCGTCAACTTGTTCTTTTGAGAGTACGCTATTTGCAATTTTTGTATCGTCAGCAAATTTTCTGATTGTACAGGTGAGACCCTCATCTATGTCGTTGATGTAAATTAGAAAGAGAATTGGGCCTAGTACCGATCCCTGGGGTACCCCGCTACTTACATTGGTCCATTTAGATGCCTTACCGTTTATGACTACTCTTTGCTTTCTGTCGCTGAGCCAATTTTCTATCCATTTCAACACACCGTCTTGTATTCCATGCGCTTTTAGTTTTAGCAGTAAACGTTTGTGGGGAACTTTGTCAAAGGCCTTTTGAAAATCAAGGTATATAATATCTACAGCTTTACTCTCATCGTAGAGGTTGAGGATATCGTGGAAGAAGTCTAAGAGGTTTGTTAAACAGGAACGTTTTTTACGAAAGCCGTGTTGAGTATCTTTAAGTATGTTATTTTCCTCTAAGTGATTTACGAGTCTGTCTCGTATGACCGTTTCTAGCATTTTACATACAACTGAGGTTAAACTAATTGGACGATAGTTACTGGGTAGGGATTTGCTGCCTTTTTTGAATATCGGTGTTACGTTGGCTAGCTTCCACTGATCGGGCATAGTTCCAGACTGCAAGGATTTATTGAATTGTCAATACATCTATAGGGGAAGCTAAACTTCCTGATATCGTTCTTGCAGGTAGGTCTTTTTACTTTGTAGCTGTGGCCTCTAGTTATTCATGTATCCATAATTATTACAGTATATCCTCCCTATCCAGCCTCTCCAGCCCTAGGGTGCATTTGTTCATCATTATCATGTCTCTCCTCTCTCTCCTCTCTTTTAGACTCGGTAGATTTAATTTGTCTAGCCGCCCTTCATATGGCATTTCTCTGAGACTTGGAACCAATCTAGTAACTGCTCTCTTGATTCTTTCTAACTTGTGAATATGCTTCTTAAGATGCGGGGACCACACCACTGCTGCATACTCCAGTCTTGATCTAATCATACTTTTTATAATTTTCGCTAACTTGTTCTAATCCAAGTACAGTTGTTGTTGTTCCCTAAGCTGCCTGGCCGAACAGCCCCGAGTCCCTGAGGAAGGCCATGGCCATGATTGGGCTTTCCCACAGAGCTCTCATTGAGTGTAGATTGTGTTGTTGGCGTAAGTGGTTGTGTGAAATGCAGTCTTCTATGATGTGTTTAATGGTATGGGGTGCTGTGTTTCATCCCGGGCAGGCGTCGACAACGGAGTCATCCAGTCATAGCTCAGGAGAGCTGGATGGTGTCCGCATCTCAGCCTGGCCAGGTGGACTCTATCCTCGCGAGGGAGGGAGGATTCGGAAGGATGGATTTCGGGAGGTCGTGCATGCAGCTGCGTGTTGTCTGTGAGTGAGTGGATGGATTGGCGAGAGATATGAGTATGGATGTGCTTCTGGAAGTTGGTTCGGGGTGGGCAGGGAGGGAGAGGACGATAATTGTGTGTGTGATACCGTGTGCTGGGTGTTGTTTTGATATTTCTTGGTGTCTGTGGGTGTGTTGCCATGTAGTTTAGTGGGTGGTCTTGGTTCGTGGAGGCTTCTGCCAGGAATTGAGTGCCTCTCATGTCCAGATGGTCTTTGACTTTGAGGATTTGGGTTTCTTGATGTAGGTGATCTGTGGGTGCAGTAGCTGTGCAGCCTGTAATGATCTTCAGGGCTTTGTTTTGAATAATCTGTAAGGTCTTATGATGTGTTTCAGCTAGGTTAGAAGCCCAGGCTGGGCTTGCGTATTCCATCACTGATCTTATGTATTGTTTATATACTGTGGTGGTAGTTTCTTTGATGTGTCCAAATTTTGTGTGAGCAAGTGACCTGAGGGCGTTAAGTCTGGGTGTCAGTTTCTTTTTAATGTTTGTGGTGTGCTGTTTGAATGTCATATGAGTATCATATGTTACTCCTAGGATTTTGGGTGTGTGTGTATGTGTTAGGGGTGTGTTGTTTATGGTGAGTTGAGGGATGTATTCGTGTTCTCCTGTCCAGCTTGTGAGCAGGGTTGCGGTGGATTTGGCTGGGGCTAGATTAAGTCTGTTTGTAGTGCACCAGCCATGTAGTGTGTTGAGATAGGGTTGAAGGAGATCTGTTGCTCTTTTTGGGTCATGGTGTGTGCATGTGAGTGTTATGTCACCTGCATAGGAGGCTAAGTTTATTTGGGGCGTATTGGGTGTAGTTATATCGTGCATGTACAGATTGAAGAGTGCGGGCGATAGGACGGATCCTTGTGGGACTCCGTTTGGAAAGTTTCTGATTTTAGATGACTGACTGGCAAAAGATATGTGTGCACATCTGCCTGCTACGAAGTTGTCCAGTCACCTTTTTGTGTTGTTGTGCATGTTTGTGTTGTAGATTTTGTTTGTTAGGTTGTGGCGAGGGATGGCCAGTACAGTACTGTAGTTCAGAGCAACTTTCATATTCCCGGCCATTGCATACATTCCGCTAAAGAGCTTGTTATTAACCCTTTATCCTGTTTCCCTCTTGCTTTTCCTCTCTCCTCAACCTTATTTTTTTCATCTGTCCCAAACATCAAATGTCACGTCACTTCTAGCTGTTCTCTTCTCAAGAGTTTTTAATTTTGTGTCACCATTAAATCACCTACTCTCCATTTCTTGTCAGCCATTCTCCCATCTACCTTTCAATCTCTCTAACATGTACCCTTTATTCCAGGCTTCCATGAAAGGTGTACCCAGCTACCAGCTTCATGAAGAGATAACTGCCATACAACTCCACAGAGATAGAACCAATTAAGAACAAGTTAAGGATTCAGACACAAGTACCGGTAAGCTATGGGAGGCAGGGGTGGCTTAGCTCCCTATTTTGACACAGATGCTGATCTTCACAACACGGGTCATTGGCCCCCCCAAAACACACCAATGACTGTGGTATTCAACCATAATTTTCTATTAAAATGTAAAACTTGCAAACCAAACAAACCAAATCTGGGACAAAGACAATATAAAGGCAAAACAACTAATCAAAATAGCTATGTGGAAACAACGCTTACTAAAATAAAATTATGAAATAAAAGAACACAATCAGTAGATATATCTATATATCTATATATATATTGCCAGACGCCCTAATTCCCGAAGGGGGGGGGGGGGGGGGCAACAAATTTATCTCCTCAATACACCTTTGTACTCTGCCATTCGAAAAAAACATTTCATTTACCAATTTTAGCCTTTAAATAATTAACAGAGTTCTAATTTCACTCCTTCCCTTTCCCCACTTACCAACTATTATTGTACTCCTCTATGGCCTCTCTTATCACTCTCTTCCATTATGTCTTCTTAATCTTATTAGGAACGCATCTTTTTTACCTTTTACATACTCCGTCTTTCATCTTGCATATTTTTCTCTTCCTATGTTTTGTATTCTTTCCTATATCTCTTCGATTTAGTCTACTTCAATTTGCTTGAATATTAATGAACTTACTTGACTACTATTAATTAAGTAACACCCCGTTCTTAACATCATCATCATCATCATCATCTCCGACGCCTTGCTTCCCCCTGGGAAACCCCCACTAGAAGATGGCCATGACAGAAACGTCTCCAAGCTACTTTGTCAAGACATGCCTCCTTTGCCCGTGCCACAATGCCCCTTCCACTACGTGGAAGTTTTTCTTCAATATATTTTTCCACTTTCTTTTCCCATACCATAGGTGGTCTTCCACTACTAGCGGTTCCACTCACCTGACTCCCATATATCTTTCTTGGCATTCTGTCTTCATCCATTCTCTGAACATGACCATACCACCTCAAAGTACTTCTCTTTATCCACTCAACCACACCACAATCAATGCCCAAAGCCTGCTCTTCCATTCCAAAGGACTCGTACACTTCCCTATTACTTGGCCCATCTAGCCTATTCATGCCAGCTGCCATTCTGAAAAAGCTCATCTCCACAGCTCTTAGTTTGAAGAGGTCCTCGTCACTTGCCGTCCATGTCTCGCTTCCATACGAGAGTGTTGGGAGCAGCACACGGTTTCTCAGTGACTTTTTGACTTCCTGGCTAACCATTCTTCCTTTGAGAATACTATCAAGTTCTCCAATCACTTTTCTCCCTTGCATTTTTCTCTCTTTTATCTCACTCTCCATTTTACCATATTTGCATAGTACAGAGCTCCCAAATACTTGAAACTTTCAACCTCTTCTAGTACTTCATTTTTCAATTTTATTTTACAACTTTTCTTGTGTTCTTTCTTGATTCTATATTTGTCCTTAAAATCTATAGTTTCATGCATTCTTCTCTCAAACACCATTACCTTACATTTCCCTACATTGACCTTTAACTTTCTCTTTTCACATACCCTGTCAAAGTCAGTGACCACTCTCTGAAGTTCTTCAGCATTTTCCGCCAACAGGACTGCATCGTCCGCATATAGGCATGTTAAAATCTTCCATGTTCTTCCCTCTGATTCCAGTCTAGCTCCCACACCCATTGATACAGCCCTACATTCCCTAATCACTCCATCCATGTATATATTGAACAACCAAGCTGACATGACACATCCCTGTCTTACACCTACATTGACCTCAAAACTTTCACTTAACTTATCCCCTACCTTCACATTTGTCATTGCATTCCTATAAAAAGATTTTACTGCCATTAGCAACTTTCCTCCCACACCATATACTGTTAACACATCCCACAGGCCCTCCCAGTCTACTTTGTCGTAGGCTTTTTCCAAATCCATGAATGCTGCATAGAGTTTTCTGTTTTTGGCCAGATACTTCTCTACCAACAATCGCATTGAGGCTATCTGGTCAACGCAGCCCCTGCCCTTTCTGAAACCTCCCTGTTCCTCGCCTATTTTGTCATCCGTTATCTTCTGTAGCCTCTGTGTTACTACTCTTGCGTGTACCTTTCCAGGTATGCTAAGCAAGCTAATTCCCCTATAATTCTTACACTCTTCTTTACTACCCTTCCCTTTGTACAAGGGTACTATCACTGCTTTCCTCCAGTCCTCTGGTACACTTTCCTTTTCCCATGCTAATTTACATAACCTATGCATTATGTCAACAGCTTCTTCTCCTCCATATCTCAGCATTTCACCTGGGATGTTATCTACTCCAGCAGCTTTGCCCATTTTAAGTCTATTGATTGCTTCTTTTACTTCTCTGCTTATCTGGCTTTCAACTACCCTGTTTATTCTACCTCTCTCCATTCCTATGGATGAGATCTTAACATTAACATTAACATTAACATTGAGTTCTTAACATTAACTATCAATTACAAACCCCAATGCAAGTGAATAAACTAATGAAAGCATATGGTCCTCCCAGGATTCAAACTCTATACCCTAAATTGTATTACCTTCTTGGTCCTATGTCACTCTCAACACCTGGTCAGGACAGCAGGTTATCAACAGGCAGATACAGGAAAGATACTTACTAAAAGGCAGGGATCTTTACTTTGTGTTTGTGGACCTGGAGAAGGCCTTTGATAGGGCACCTAGAGATGTTGTACAGTGGGCTATGAGGAAACTTGGTGTGGAAGAGTGGCTGGTGCGTGTGATAATGAAGATGTATGAGGATTCGCGAAGTTCGGTGAGGGTGAAGGGTGTACTGAGTGATGAGTTCGCAGTCCGTGTTGGAGTCCATCAGGGTTCAGTGTTAAGCCCCCTCCTCTTTATTATGGTCTTGGAGGCGCTGTCTAGAATTTTTAGAGGCGGACTCCCGTTGGAACTGTTTTATGCAGACGATTTAGTCCTAATAGCTGACAGTATGCAGGATGCTGAGGCCAAATTCAGAGAGTGGAGAGAGGGCATGGCGAGCAAGGGTTTAAGAGTCAATATTAACAAAACCAAGGTTATGCATTGTAGTTTGAGACGAGGCAATGTGGAAAAGAGCGGTGCATACCCATGTGCAGTGTGTGGAAAGGGAGTGGGCGTTAACTCAATTCAATGTAGCATCTGTCGATGTTGGGTACACCATGGGAGTAAGCGCTGTAGTAGAATAAAGGGGCCCCTGCCGAAGGATAAGTCAGAAATAGAGAAA
The DNA here is from genome assembly GCA_032716605.1 of Paralithodes platypus. Lineage (NCBI taxonomy): Eukaryota > Metazoa > Arthropoda > Malacostraca > Decapoda > Lithodidae > Paralithodes > Paralithodes platypus. The sequence continues at coordinate 72,741,193 of CM064483.1, forward strand.
TTTGAGTGCGTAGTGTGCAAAGGCGAGCTTGTGTTAAGTGATGATCCTGTGGCTGTGAATTTTGGAAATGAGTCTTTGGAGCTGGTGAACAAGTTTTGTTACCTAGGAGATATCATCTCTGCCGGTGGTGGGGCTGAGGCTGCCACTGTTGCTAGAATTAGGTGTGGCTGGGGGAAGTTCAGAGAATTGATGCCAATCCTGACCATGAAAAGAATGCCTCTCCCCCTGAAGGGAAAGGTGTATGCCTCATGTGTTAGAAGTGCAATGACGTATGCCTCAGAAACATGGGCCGTTAAAGTAGAGGATGTCAACAGAATGGAGCGTAATGAGATGAGAATGGTGAGATGGATGTGTGGGGCCAGGCTACAGGATAGAATAACAAATGTTGAGTTGAGGAGACGTTTAGGTATAAAGAGTATTAGCGAGATGATGCGTACAAGTAGACTGGGATGGTATGGACATACCCGAAAGAATTCTATAGTTATATCAGAAAGAAAAAAGTAGTTACTTCAACTGTTGGACCGTTAGTCGATGAAAAAGGAGAATACACCAAAGACGAAGTACAAATGAGTAATGCCCTCAATACCTTCTTTGCATCAGTTTTTACAACAGAAGACCTCAGTGATATCCCTACACCATCGCCGATTCAGATTGATAATTCAGATGTTCTAAGCAATATCACCGTTACAGAGAGAGAAGTATTGAATTGTTTAGATAAACTCAAGGTAAATAAAACGCCAGGACCTGATACAATCTCGCCTAGAGTTCTAAAGGAAGCTAAGAATGAGCTCTCCAAACCACTGACATTACTATTCAATAAATCCTTGCAGTCTGGAACTATGCCTGATCAGTGGAAGCTAGCCAACGTAACACCGATATTCAAAAAAGGCAGCAAATCCCTACCCAGTAACTATCGTCCAATTAGCTTAACCTCAGTTGTATGTAAAATGCTAGAAACGGTCATACGAGACAGACTCGTAAATCACTTGGAGGAAAATAACATACTTAAAGATACTCAACACGGCTTTCGTAAAAAACGTTCCTGTTTAACAAACCTCTTAGACTTCTTCCACGATATCCTCAACCTCTACGATGAGAGTAAAGCTGTAGATATTATATACCTTGATTTTCAAAAGGCCTTTGACAAAGTTCCCCACAAACGTTTACTGCTAAAACTAAAAGCGCATGGAATACAAGACGGTGTGTTGAAATGGATAGAAAATTGGCTCAGCAACAGAAAGCAAAGGGTAGTCATAAACGGTAAGGCATCTAAATGGACCAATGTAAGTAGCGGGGTACCCCAGGGATCGGTACTAGGACCAATTCTCTTTCTAATTTACATCAACGACATAGATGAGGGTCTCACCTGCACAATCTCAAAATTTGCTGACGATACAAAAATTGCAAATAGCGTACTCTCAAAAGAACAAGTTGACGATATGCAACACAATCTAGATAAATTGTCATGTTGGGCCCAAATTTGGCAAATGAGTTTCAATGCGGATAAATGTAAAGTACTACATGTCGGATACCTAAATGAGAAAGCAAACTATTCGATGAATGGCACTCAGCTTAAGAATGTAAACAGAGAAACTGATCTGGGAGTAACAATATCGAGTAACCTAAAACCGAGTCAACAATGTTCAGAAGTTGTTAAGAAGGCAAACAAAATAATTGGCTTTATAGGCAGGTCATTTGAGCATAAATCCAAAGAAGTTATCCTAACCCTTTACAATTCCTTAGTCCGCCCTCTTCTGGAATACTGCGTTCAATCCTGGTGCCCTTATTACCAAAAAGATATAAACAAGCTAGAACGAGTTCAACGTAGAGTTACCAAAATGATACCTAGCCTAAAGAACAAACCATACGAAGAGCGTCTTAGAGAATTAAATCTATTTCCTTTAACCCAGCGCAGATTAAGAGGCGACTTAATTCAAGTGTTCAAAATCATCAAAGGCATCGACAATATGAACTGTAGTAAGTACTTCACTATCGACCAATCTAATTACACGCGGGGAAACGGTTGCAAAATTATTGGTAAATCTTTTAACTCGCACGAATCTAAGAATTTCTTCTTCAATCGAGTTGTCAACTTGTGGAATGGGCTTCCCCGAGACGTTATAGACTGCAGCACCGTTGATTCATTTAAATTCCGCCTAGACAAATATCTCGCATCAAACCCGCGACTGACTGCGTTTGTAAATGAATAACTTTATCCTCCCCTCAGTTACTAACCCATATGTCCCCTACTAACTTCCTAGTCCTGCCACATTAGTGGCAGGGCAGTAGTTCCCTTTCCAATGTTCCCTTACCCACTCTAAACCACTGTTTGGACACTTGATCCTCAGTGTTTTGGAGGACAAGCAACCTAGAAGGGTCACTAGATCTGTTGTTGCTTGATTTCCTTTGTACTCCTTTGTACTCCTTTGACATGTGGAGAGAATGGATGAACAAAATTGGGTGAAAAAATGCAGGTCTGTGATTGTGGAGGGAGCTGCACCAAGGGGTGGACCGAGGAAGACCTGGGATCGGACTATATGCGCCGATCTCAAATCCAAGAACTTGACAAGTGAAGCAGCCCTTAACAGGGTTGCCTGGAATGCCGCCATTAGGACAAGAGACTGAAACTGCACTTATGTGTGGAACACTCAGTCTTAAAATGTTATGTATGTATTTTATGTATGTAACAGACGCATGGGAAGTGCCATATAAGATTATTGGCACTATGTCATTTGACTCTGGAGCCGCTACTAAATATTAGGTTTTCCTTTCTTCCCTTCGGATTGTCAAACCCGTAACCTGATCCTCTAGAAATCAAAGCAGAGACTTCATTACAGACTTACCATCATGGTTATGTGAGAATATCTTTGGCCAATCTAAGATTCAAGGTAGACATTCAACAAAGAACTTCTGCTCCACCAACTATATATGTACCGGTATGTATATATTCAGGCAGATACCCCATAGCTGGGGGTGTCCGACTCGAGACAGCCCAAACGGAAACAACATTTAAAGTTCCAATTCTTAGGGTCCGAGACCACGTTCGCGTTCCCTCGTCTGTTTCTCTGTCTCGTCTAGTAAGGGAACTTTACAAGGGGAGGAGGATTCCTAGCCTCCCGCCCCCGATGTAGGAAAAGTAGTACAGGAAAAGAGAGACAGACAGAAATGGCTAAGGTTGGGTATAGGATGCCAAACCTCACTCTGGACAGAACCAGACCTCACCCAAACTATACCCTGCAGTAATGTCAATACTTTATCTACTAAGTTTAAAGGGTGAGAGAATTACTTTGTCAATTACTACAGATTTACCTTCATGGTCCTGTGGAAGCTCAATGACATATTGATATTTGATGCATAGTAGATGTTTACCATTCAACCCTTGAGCTGTATCGCTACATTCCTGCCTCCTTTTATGCCATGTTCTCTACAAAACTACTATACCTCTCTCGCTATCTTCCATATCCTTTCCCAGACTTCCATCTTGCCTGCAATCTCTTATCTCCTTTCCTTCACCTCTTCCACTTTGGCTCTTCTCCCTCCTCTCCTTGACTCTGCATCCTACTCTTTTGCTTCTGGCCCTAACAAACCATCTGTTTACTCACAGAAATACTTCTGTTGTCTCTCGCCAACTATTCCATCTTCTCTCATCAATCCTCCATCTCATCTTTTCTCCCCGCTTCTTTTACCTACCCTTCCAATACTTACTCAAATGTTCTTCCTTTTCTTCTGAGCTCTTCTGTATTTGATTTGTTAACACTTTGGCTGCGGGCATATCAACCGGTGGTGCAGATGCAACAAGAATGGTGTCAAGTGTATCTCTGCATGCAGAAGTTGTAAAGGCATTATATGCAAGAACTGGGCCCAAGATGTTGTAGAGCATGGAGAAACTCAAACCTTCACTTCTGAGGCATTGGATATTGTGGAGTAGTATCGTTTTCAAACTAGTATTCGAGAAATTTGAATACTGTACACAAGTAAAACTACTTTTTAATCTAAATGCAATGCACCTAACAATGTAAAATCTATTGACAATATGTTTATCATTTAAATTAAATATTCAATTTCATGAAAAAATAGAAATCTATCACATACCTCGAGAATAAAGAGCTACCTGAACCTTCGAGTCAAAAATTGTTCAGTGTAATGATTTCAGTACCTTGGAAAAAACATTTTTTTTTAAGACACCCATGATGCTATGTCACAAACGTTTTGTTAAAAAAAAATGGGTTTGCGCCGATCGCATGTTATGGGCATGAATGTTTTTCCATCAATGAATGGTGTTGGTGCAAAACAAATGCTTGCAATCGATTAGCAATCTTCAAAACCACTAGTTTGACCCCTCACAATCTGCTTAAGACAGAATTTATTTTTTTCAATTTCTTCCAGAAAAGGTTCCAAATACAGTACAGTACAGTATATCCGACTTTCAGTAGCCGTCACAGATTGTTCTACGGGAGTTGAATGAGAGGTGTTATTAGACACCTTTACAAACACATTGGTGTATCCTCCTACCTTCAATTCTTTTATCTTAAATGTTAACTCCACAATTCTTCTATCCTCTCTCCCTTCAAAACTAGGTCGTGTACAACATCTCCCACATTCAAATTCACAAGACCAACGGATAGGCTAGTATTAAATATTGGGAAAGTACTCCTTCCAAAGCTACCCCTTCCTGAGCTTGTGCAAGTTATTAAAAGGAAATAATACACACTGTATATATTAACCTTTTTGTGTACCTCTGGACGTGGTTGAGTCCTTACAGATATACTTTATAACCTTGTGACCATCAGGGGTGTTTAGAAACCTTTAGTTTAATTACTTCAACCTCTGCAGTTGTCTTTGAGCGAGTTGAGGGCAGAAAACTAATTTTGGAGAGGTAATTATGAGATTAAGATAATTCTAATTCTGAATACTAAATGGCAACCCCCAGGCCTGAAAGGGTTAAAAATATGATGACAGAACATAATGTACAGTACTGTACAAAATATTGTGCAGTTTCCTATAGTGCTTGGTTTGCAAGTTTTACATTTTAATTGTATAACTACATAGGTCACTCAATAGACACCATGATGAACATGAGAGAACGTAGGACTTGATTAGAATATACTCCTATAATACCTTTCCCATATTCTTGCTCAATGTTGTACTCTACTGTGTATGAATCTTTAAATTTAAAACTCTGCTATCACTCTAAAACTTCAAATTACAGCCTCCTCTTAGTTTGATCAACTACTAAACACTGGTACAGTACTAAACTTAACCAAATATATAAATTAAACACTTGTATTTCAAATACAAATTGATTAATTGACTAATTCCTTGAATGCGATGATAGTGCGTTGTTATATGTGCGATTAGTTTGCTTGGGAAACAGATTAACTTGCTCATGTAGTGATGTACACCCTATGTGGTGGATTCTATCTATCTATCTATTGCCTGACGCTGTGATCCCCGAAGGGGTGGCCACGAACGAACCGCCCCAATGCACCTCTGTCCCCAGTCAGTCGACGCCCCTCCCCCCAACCAGCACCGCCTTCGTTCATATACTTCCTCACTCCATCCTTCCTCCTCTCTATCGGTCTACCTCTCCCTCTTTGTCCCTCCACCTCGCTCTCATACACCCTCTTAGTCATTCTCTCGCTTTCCATACGTTCCATATGGCCGAACCATCTCAAGTTGTTCCTTTTCACACTTTCCAGCACATCTACCTCCACACCACACCTCCTTCTTACTTCCTCATTAGTCTGTCTATCCCTCCATGTAACTCCGCATGCACTTCTTAAGTAATTCATTTCCACTGCTCTCACTCTTGGTCTGAGTCTCTCAACCAACGTCCATGCTTCGCTTCCGTAAGTCAGTGTCGGGATTACCACACTGTCATGCAAGGACTTCTTCACTTCCATACTGACCACCCTATTTCTTGTTACTGCTTTCAGCGTTCCTACAACCCTCTTCCCCTGTTGTACCCTCTCCCGCACTTCTTCATCCATAGTCCCATCTTTACTCAACACACTGCCCAGATACTTAAAAGAGTTGACGATCTCCATAGCCTGACCGTTCAGCTTCACCTCACACTCTGTGACTTCATCCCTTTCGAAGACCATAACCTTGCTCTTCCCCGCATTTACCTTCAAATTCCGTTTTTCGCACACTGTTCCAAACTCATTTACCGGACCCTGCAACTCCCATTCATTATCACTCATCAGAACTGTATCATCCGCAAACAGCAGTATAGGTAGCTTCCACTCAATTCCCTCCCTTTTCAGCGATACACCAACATCCACTGCTCTTGATAGTATTTCTTTCATGACTCCATCCATATATAGGAGATCCTTCCTCAAGACCTCGTCCAAGATCTTGTTCGGTCTAGTGACTATCTTTTTTCAGACCACTTCCATGCTTCTATAATTTTGTAGAATTTACCAGAATGTCCTGAACTTCCCAAATTGACTAATTCCTTGAACATGATGAGAGTGCGTTGTTATATGTGCGATTAATTTGCTTGGGAAACAGACTCACTCGCTCGTAGTGATGTACACTGGTTTTGTCTTCTTTTATTTCAAAAATAATATTTTGCTTAAGCATTGTTTCCACATTCTTACAGTTTCTTTCTTACAGTAGATCCTCTGGAAAAAGGCAAACTATGCCTGTGTATTCAGCTCAGTACCAGTACTTGCACTGCTGCGGTCGTTCACGGTGTTGGCGGCGGCGGTAGCAGACACAACATTTTTACTATTCTGTATTTTTGTTTTATAATCAAACTTCAAATCTTGTCTTCCCCATGCTTTATCAAGATTACTTTCAAACTCCCTTATTGATTCGGAATCGACTACATACTGGGGCAGTGCGTTCCACTCATTTACCACTCTATCACAAAATGAGTTCTTTGCCTTCTCAAGCCTATTTCTTTCTTTGTAAATTTTCTTAGAGTGTCCTCTCGTTCTTGTTCCCTCCCGCATCAAGAAGATACCTTCACACACATCCTCATCGTACTTTCCTGACACTATCTTAAAAGTCTCTATCATATCCCCTCTCTTTCTCCTATATGCCAGTGTCGGAAGCCCCAGTGTCCTCAACCTCTGCTCATAGCCCGCGTTCTTCAACGTTGGTACCAGCTTGCTAGCTCTCCTCTGCACTTTCTCCACTGCTTCTATATCCTTTACCATATATGGAGCCCACACCTGGTTTGCATATTCCAGGTGCGGCCTAACCAGCGCTGTATATAGATTCCTGAAGATTTCTTCGTCAAGTGACACAAATTTCCTCCTTATCAGCCCTACAATTTTATTGGCTTTGTTTATCTTTTCCGCTAAATGTTCTGAGAAATTTAACTTATTGTCTATCACTACTCCTATATCCTTTTCTGCACTCACTTCCTCCATCGCTTCATACATACTGTATCCTACCTTGTCTATCTTGCTGGTCCCAATCCGCATGTACTTGCATTTTTTTGGATGAAAAGGCATTAACCAATGCTCAGACCATCCCTTCATGCCCTCCACATCTCCTTGAAGCAAACCCATATCTTCCTTACTCCTCACTCTTCTATACAGTTTAGTGTCATCCGCATACATAGCGATTTTGATACGTTGTTTTGTCTTTACTGTGTTCGTCCAAATTTTGGTTTGTTTATTTTGCAAGTTTTACATCACCAACCAGGAGAGAATGAGATGAAGTGACGCAGTGTGGAGCTGGCAAGTGACAGCAGAGGTATGGGAAGCGCAAGAAATACTAGGATGGCCTAATTAAAAAAAAATTATATTTATTCTCTCCCATTCTAATTCCTTTTTCAGTAGTAGTACTGTACCTACATCTAATGATGTATCTTAGGAATTTTTTATAGCATCACCTAATATGATAGTTTTATATACTGGATATTGATACCAGTAAATCTGCTTCACCTAGGCTAAGCAGAGCCATTTTGATATTAATGTAATGCATGGTCCATTCTAATTTGTAAGGGCCATTCTAATTCCTTTTTCAGTTGTAGTACCTACATCTAATTATGTATCTTAGGAATTTTTATAGCATCACCTAAAATAATGGTTTATAACACTTGTTGATACCAGTAAATTCGCTTCACCTAGGCTAAACGGAGCCATTTTGATATTAACATATTACGTCATAGACATAAAGGGCCACTAATAACTTCTAAAATTGCACGTCATTCTTCAGTTATGAGAGTCGGAGCTCTGGATTTCTAGACTCGTTTTACTGAATAAACTGTAGCTCCAAATCAGTGTAATAACGAGGTGACCCTTCTTCATATTTGGTTCAGTTCTATACATGTTTCCACTAAAAAATAACATTGTCTATAATCTCTGCACTATTGAATGCACCAATGCTCAACGTAAAACCAGAACGAGGCATGACTGAGATTCCGAACGCACCATAGAGGCGCGCGTCTGTACTCCCGGGAGTACAGATATATATCATGAGCTTTTACGTTTGAAACATTAAGGCTAAACAAATACAGTACAGTACATGTAATAGGTTCTTCCTATTAAAACACTTCAGGTTATCACCCCTGTAATATGGAATACAGGTCCTGCACCTCAAAAAGTATAGCCTAACTTACGTTATAGATAAGTGGCAGATGAGAAATCATCTTTGTTGAATTTAAAAATGTGTCATCATCACAGGTGGTGTATGTAAGAAGGTTAACCAAAACTGTATAACAAACTAAAGTATTCTATTTTTTCCAGCTGATGGTAAACGCTATTTTCATGGCCATATCTCCATTATTTGTATTTTTAGGAAAATGTTTGTAGTGAAATATGTCATTACAGTACTTATGAAAACTTAACGTAAATATGATGTAGAGTCATGCTAGTTTTATGTACTGCCATGTAATTTAATAGAAATATGTTGCTCGGGATTCAATTAGTTGGAAGAAAACCGACTATAACCAACTAACCAACCATAACGATGTTCTTGAAGATCATTAGCCGGACGGACGGATGGATGGATGTGGAGCCGAGCATTCCAACAGTATGGTAGTGTCTTCCACACATCGTCTACTACCTAGCCGTGTCGAGCAATACCGGGACAATTGACCATCAACTAACCCCTTTAGTACCATGATGCAATTTTAATTTAATTCAGACTAACATTAGATTATTTTATTCAGCTTAGGAAGGACCTCTAAGAAACAAAGGGGTAAAATAGTTTTCAATCAACCCTTTGACTCCTACAGGTACTTTCTAAACTAAATACAAATCTAATGATAGCCAGAATAAAGTGAAAACCTTGTCATAGCACTGCAGGAGTCATTAATATCAGGACTATTGACCCTCTACTAAACAACACTGCTAGGTAATAGTGGGGGATGTTTCAAGATACTACCTAACCGATTTGATGAGAAGAGTCGTCCTAGATTAAGTAGAATTTTTGGCATCATCCGCATGTAATGGCAGTGTCCAAGGTGTCCAAGGGAAGAGCCGCATCACTCTGCAAAACAATCCAGCATTAATTCCTTCTACCCAGTGTTGTATAAAATTTGTTTCTAGCAACATCACTAGTGTCTGCAAAGTTTTACATTATTAACCCTTTACCGGTTGTCCTTTGTAGAGGACAGTCAGAGCCTGAACGACGCAGCTCGGATGTCCTCTGTAGAGGACAGAGCTCTTTTTCATGCTTTACACCGCACAAGCTTGAAAACTTTGTCAAGGCATACACAGCACCAATACACACCAACCCTGGTAAAGCTCAGATTTTGTTCTGCCACGGGTTTGGAAGCACAGCTGTCGACAAGTTATGCGGTGTTGTTGTTCCCTAAGCTGCCTGGCCGAACAGCCCCGAGTCCCTAAGGAAGGCCATGGCCACGGTCGGGCTTTCCCACAGAGCTCTCAAGGAGTGTGATTGTGTTGTTGGCGTAAGTGGTTGTGTGAAATGCAGTCTTCTATGATGTGTTTAATAGTATGGGGTGCTGTGTTACAACCTGGGCAGGAGTCGACGACGGAGTCATCCAGTCTCTTCTGATAGCTCAGAAGGGCGGTGTCAAAACCCATGCATTCGCAAGCACTGTACATTGACATATGAATGGCTATACTATGGCATAAGTGGTGATGGGCTGGTCTATCAGAATGAGAACTGAGCAATCTCTGCCATACCCATAGCTTACTCTGACTGTTCCTTTTACTTATATATTTTCTAGATCTCAAGTGACGGCGTCTCTAACGTGGATTGACCTCCCAATCTACCAAGATTGGAAGCCAATGCGTCACATTTTTCCCTTGCCCCTTAACTTTCTCTTCATAATTGCTGAGGGACACAGGGCCCTGGGTGGGGCTTTGGTTTCCCGGGCATTTCCGCACCCTCCTCAGCTCCCCGCCATGGAGTGGCTTCGGTCACCCAGGCTTTATTGTGGTCGGCGGGGAGGGTTCTGTGGGGGCGCTCGGTTATGGCCTTGGCCTTGCTCGGGGCCTTGGTGCTGTTCGGCCAGGCAGCTTGGGGACCAACAACAACAACAACTATGGCATAATAAATCGATATACATGACATTATTAGTTCCGTGCGAAGCGAGGACCTCTAACGCTTACTCATGTCCTTGTTGTTGTTGTTAGGGACAACGCTTATTAACCCTCCAGCCCCGGCTATGTATTATATATATATTCCTCGAAACCCGGGTGTTTTGGCCGAAAAACGTCTAGGCTAGGCTACCGTATATTCGTTAATCAGACTGCTTATCAGACTGCTTCCCGCATTCCCGCGCATCCCCAAGCGTAGCTGTGTTATTTACCTGTAGAATGGCATTAAGTAGAGCTAAGTCAACTGGTTGAGCTGTGATGATGATTTCATTGGAGATAACTTTATGGCCAAAACAGCCACTTTACACCACTTTTCGATACTTAACAACAACATACAGGCACACACGAACAAGCGACGCTCTCCTTCTTGTGGCCGGAGATGCGGGGCGACGGTCCAGCCGGCTGTTGTTTACATGCGTCGGACCGACGCCTCGCACACGAAGCTCACAGGCTTTCAACCACTGGGCGTTCAAGAGACCATCCGGGTACCTGTTATATGCTTTTTTATGGGCGTTCAAGAGCCCTTCCGTGGTGAGAGGGTTAAAAAAGGCTATTTTTTTCAGTTATTACTGAACCAAATTTAACCCCTTTTGTACCAGCAACGTCCGTTTTGAGTGGATTTCAGCTACATTTACATGATTTTATGAAGCTTAGGAAGGATATATGGTATCTAAAATGGATAATCTATTTTTTATTAATTTCACCACACCACCAAACACCTCTAATGAAATTAATGAAAGCATATATGTGATCCACTGGGATTCGAACCTGGGTTATCACACACACAGATTTTTAGACACCTTAACCATTACACCACCAAGACGGTTAAAGGTTTATGCACACGCCTATGACTTATTATCCATTCTCGAATACTGAATATTAATCTAATCATGTTCATATTCCCACCGCACTATGGTAGCCTAAAGTTTAAGTGAGAGGAAAGAATATTCATGGGGCACAGAACATGTAGAACGGCCTCGCTACGAAATATCCCTGAACCTTTCACCACTATTGAGATAGTCTGCAGCATTTTCATATTGTTACATGTATACGACCTTCCTAAGCTGACTACAATCGTCTAATAGTTGCCAAAATATAATGAAAAGGACGTTACCAGTACAGTATGGGTTAATGATTTTTCACATGCATATACGCTGATCTATCCTCTAGGGCCCTAGGCCGTAACGGAGCCCTTTTTTTAAATTTCGGCCTGGGTGCCTCTCAAATCTCCACCTTCTGCAGTAGTGCGACGTGCTAGCCTAATAAAGTTAAGTTTTGTAGCTCAATGGTCTGGTGAAACTACAATTTAAAAAAAAAAATAGTACAATGTTTATAAAAAAAAAAAAAATCATGGTTATTGCTGAACCAAATTTAATGACCTTACACATGCATGTAAATGATCTATCCACTAGGCTGTAACGGAACCCTTTGTTTTAATTCCGCCCTGAGCGCCCCCCAAATAGCCACTTTCAGCAGTAGTGGGACGCTTTATCAAAATTTGCTACTTCTCGGTTATTACTGAACCAAATCTAATGCACTTACACATGCTTATACTGTACTCGAATATATCCTCTATAACGAGGCCTTTTCTTAAAAACATTTCTGGGGCGCCCCGCTAATCGGCGCCTTCTGCAGTAGTGGTGAAAAGTGAAATGGCCACCTGTTTGGAAATTGCAAAAGCATATTTTATAGAACTCCATATGCATAGACGCTTGCTTATTGTTCAGGCTGTAAGAATTCACTTTTAATATACCTGTACTTTGCCCTTACCGGTTAACTATAGGGCCCCTTCTACAGGAGTTGATGGAAAATTAAATCGGCTGTCTTTTGGGGTTTTTACTTTGCCAATTTCATGCACATGCATAGGCCTACTATATACTGTACTCTGATCTATTCCTTGACCATATCGGAGTCCAATCACCAACTTTAGCCCAGGGCACCTCACTACTGTTGGTTCCCTACTGCAGGAGTGACAGAAAATATGATCCAGTGTTAATGAAATACATTATGTGAAACTGCACAATTTTAATTACCTATGCCAACGAAGTTGGAGGAGGTTATGTTTTTGCCTGCATTTGTTTGTCTTTTTGTTTATTTGTTTGTCTGTCTATAAACAAGATATAGCCTATCAAAAAGCTAAGAACATATTGTCACAAAAGTTGAAGGACAGATAGGAGATGCATCAAGGAAGAAGTAATTAAATTGTCGAGGTGAATGGTAGAGCGCATACCTCCACCAGCGCAGACGGCAAGTAATGAAGTGATGTTCACGAAACTTGGTGGGCAGATAGGATATGGACTAAGGGAAATGGAATTCTATTTAGGAGGCAATCGGAGGTTATGTTTTTGCCTCCGTTTGTCTGATTGTATGTAAAACAGATATCTCAAAAGTTATGGACTGATGACCATTTGGTGAGCAGATAGGATATGCTCCAAGTAAGAAGTGATTAAATATTGGGGTTAACCAATAGAGTGCATACAGTACTTCCGCCAACGTAGGCTGCTGTCAAAGTTATGAACCGATTTTAACTATTTTTTTAATTATTGAACCAAATTTAATGATCTTCCACATGTATATACAGTGCTCTAACTCTATCCTCAGCTGTAACAGAGCCCTTTTTTTTTTCATTTCATCCTGTGTGCCGCGCCGCACTTCTCGGAGTTAACACGGCCGCCCAAACTTATAGTCCAGCTTGGACTTGTTACAATAATGATTAGGGTAAGATGGGGTAATTTCGCCGCGACGCTAATAATTTGCATTCAAACACCGATATCTCCGAAACTATTGCATGGATTCGGCTGCAGTTTGGCTTAGGTTGTAGAGCAGTTTTTGCTTAGGTTGTAGAGCTAGTTTGGTTTAGGTTGTATACAGTAGCTAGTTTGGCTTAGGTTGTGTTGCAGTTTCGCGGGGCCTGGGCTAGCGGCGCGTCTGACGGTATGGTCGGGTGTTTGTGGGTGTGTTTGTATGTGGGTGCGTATACTGTGGTGGTGCGTGTGACACAGTGTTGGCAGTAGCCGTCAGCTGCTGCCTGGTACTTTGCACTAGCACCCTACGCGCCGCACTCACATGAGACATTTCCACACCCGCACTAAATACTTCCACACCCGTAGGCCTAATAAATACGTCCACAACCGCACTAGACACGTCCACACCCACACTAGACACGTCCACACCTGCACTACATGGCCACAACTCCACACCCTCACTAGACACGTCCACACCCGCACTTGACATAGTGGCGCCTAGGCCTACACATGTGACACACCTGCATCTCTGCCCGCCCTGTTCAGTTGTATGTGTGTGCGTGCAACGTTTTTCTATTGGCATGTTTAGTGGTAATTTAGGTTTGTGAATGTTTTCATTGCTTTTACCTGCACGCTAGTGTTTTGTCTGGCCATTAATCATATAATGTTGTTGTTGTTGTTGCTGTTCCCCAAGCTGCCTGGCCGAACAGCCCCAAGGCCCCGAGCAAGGCCAAGGCCATAACTGAGCGCCCCCACAGAACCCTCCCTGCCGACCACAATAAAGCCTGGGTGACCGAAGCCACTCCATGGCAGGTAGCTGAGGAGGGCGCGGAAACGCCCGGGAAACCAAAGCCCCACCCAGGGCCCTGTGCCCCTCAGCAATTATGAAGAGAAAGTTGAGGGGCAAAGGAAAAATGTGATGCTTTGGCTTCCAATCTTGGTAGATTGGGAGGTCAATCCACGGAAGAGACGCCGTCACTTGAGATCTAGAAAATATATAAGTAAAAGGAACAGTCAGAGTAAGCTATGGGTATGGCAGAGATCGCTCAGTTCTCACTCTGATAGACCAGCCCATCACCACATCATATAATGTTGTTGTTGTTGTTCCCTAAGCTGCCTGGCCGAACAGCCCCGAGTCCCTGAGGAAGGCCATGGCCACGATCGGGCTTTCCCACAGAGCTCTCATTGAGTGTAGATTGTGTTGTTGGCGTAAGTGGTTGTGTGAAATGCAGTCTTCTATGATGTGTTTAATGGTATGGGGTGCTGTGTTACATCCCGGGCAGACGTCGACAACGGAGTCATCCAGTCTCTTCTGATAGCTCAGGAGAGCTGGATGGTGTCCGCATCTCAGCCTGGCCAGGTGGACTCTGTCCTCGCGAGGAAGGGAGGATTCGGAAGGATGGATTTCGGGAGGTCGTGCATGCAGCTGCGTGTTGTCTGTGAGTGAGTGGATGGATCGGTGAGAGATATGAGTATGGATGTGCTTCTGGAAGTTGGTTCGGGGTGGGCAGGGAGGGAGAGAGGACGATAATTGTGTGTGATACCGTGTGCTGGGTGTTGTTTTGATATTTCTTGGTGTCTGTGGGTGTGTTGCCATGTAGTTTAGTGGGTGGTCTTGGTTCGTGGAGGCTGCTGCCAGGAATTGAGTGCCTCTCATGTCCAGATGGTCTTTGACTTTGAGGATTTTGATTTCTTGATGTAGGTGATCTGTGGGTGCAGTAGCTGTGCAGCCTGTAATGATCTTCAGGGCTTTGTTTTGAATAGTCTGTAAGGTCTTATGATGTGTTTCAGCTAGGTTAGAAGCCCAGGCTGGGCTTGCGTATTCCATCACTGATCTTATGTATTGTTTATATACTGTGGTGGTAGTTTCTTTGTTGTGTCCAAATTTTGTGTGAGCAAGTGACCTGAGGGCGTTAAGTCTGGGTGTCAGTTTCTTTTTAATGTTTGTGGTGTGCTGTTTGAATGTCATATGAGTATCATATGTTACTCCTAGGATTTTGGGTGTGTGTGTATGTGTTAGGGGTGTGTTGTTTATGGTGAGTTGAGGGATGTATTCATGTTCTGTCCAGCTTGTGAGCAGGGTTGCGGTGGATTTGGCTGGGGCTAGATTAAGTCTTTTTGTAGTGCACCAGCCATGTAGTGTGTTGAGATAGGGTTGAAGGAGATCTGTTGCTCTTTTTGGATCATGGTGTGTGCATGTGAGTGTTATGTCATCTGCATAGGAGGCTAAGTTTATTTGGGGCGTATTGGGTGTACACTGCAACCTCCATTCAACGGACAAATGCGTGCAAGCACCTGTCCGTTGCTGCTAAATGTCCGTTGCTGCTAAATAATGTCCAGTCCGGATGTACTCCGGAAATTCCTTGAGAAAAATCCGGTGTTGAGTACAGGTGTCCGGATCGTGACATTTAACTGTTATGCATCCTTTTTTTTTACTGTACCTGAAATAAATCCTGGTAATATGTATTGTTTTTATTAGTATACAAATGAAAAGTTGGTGTTTCTTACCTTATATCTAATATATGTACACTATTTACATGATCAAGAATAGCTTGTTATTCTTGATCCATGGCATCAGCCTCACCACCAGACACCGGCACCGGCAGGGGATCATCGATGTCAAACATGTCTGGTGAGGGAGCCCTGGAGCTTGTACCTAGCCATGGCAGAGGGATGGCAGGGCCTGGTAGAGGTCTAACCTCAAACCCAGTGAAGTCATTGTGAGGTAGAGGGCTAGCGGGACCAGGTAGAGGGCTAGCAGGGCCAGGTAGAGGGATAGCAGGGCCAGGTAGAGGGATAGCAGGGCCAGGTAGAGGGATAGCTGGGCCAGGTAGAGGGCTAGCAGGGCCAGGTAGAGGGCTAGCAGGGCCAGGTAGAGGGCTAGCAGGGCCAGGTAGAGGGCTAGCAGGGCCAGGTAGAGGGCTAGCAGGGCTTGGCACTGTAACTCCTGAACACCCTGGCTGTGGGCTACCTGGACGAGTGACTGTAACTCCTGAACACCCTGGCTGTGGGCTACCTGGACGAGTGGGAAGGGGGGCAAAGAAGCTGCTAACCTTGGTTTGGTGGCCCACTTTATATTGTTCCTTGATAATATAGTCCCGCAGCAGTCTTAGGTTCCCATGCTGCACCCTCACTTCCTCAAAACAGCTGTATGTGGTGTAATCAAGGAGTTTATCGATGCAGGTACGGAGTGAGGACATCTTTTCACGTTTAACAGGCATTTCGTCTTCCCCCTCACTACTATCACTTGACTCAGGGTTGAGTACTGACGCTACTATCTCAGCGTCTGTTAATATTTTGTAGCCGTGATCTTCCTCTTGTTCATCCAACCAATTTCTGACGTCGTCCACATTTGGTCCGGTTTCACCACCACGCCTCAGCTGTCTATGGAAGTCTTCAGCCTCAAACCCATTAAAGTCAGCCTCTACGTCAGTGCCAATCAGAAGTTTTTTCCAACAATTAGCCAAGGTGGACACTTTCATATCAGACCAACTGTAAGAAAAGTTGTAGATAGCGGAACGGATGGTGTATGCTTTAATGTTAGCTAGTGTTCTGGCGCCACGGGTATCTTCGACTGCATCTCTCTCTTCCTCCAAAACCACCAACACTTCATCCAGATAACGGCGAATGTAGTGACGCTTCAAAGCAGAAATTATGCCCTGGTCCATGGGCTGGATGACAGAGGTGTTGTTGGGAGGCAGGTAGATTACACGAATACGCCCGTCAGCACTCACTAGCCGTTCAGGAATGGGGTGGGCGGGAGCGTTGTCAAGAAGCAGAATGGCCTTCACATCTGCTGGAGCAATGTGGAGAACCTCAATCTGATACTTTCTGACTGCCGGGACGAAGTAATCATGGAACCACTCCAAGAATATTGCACTATTAAACCATGCTTTCTTGCTGTTAAAGTATATAACTGGGAGTTCGTTCATAACAGCCCGCAAAGCTCTGGGTACCTTAGACTTCCCAACAATGACCAGTTTGAGGCGGTGGGTACCACTTGCATTGGCACACACAAGACAGGAAAGCCTCTCCTTACTTGATTTCTTGCCTCTTTTATTTTCTTCCCCTTTCCTCAACTGGCTGTTCTTAGGCATAGAACGCCAGTACATGCCTGTCTCGTCACCATTATAAATTTGAGATAGGGTTAGGCCTTCCTCTTCAATTAAGTTTTGTAATTTTAGGCGAAACGGTTCAACAGCTGCCCCATCTGCATCACCGGCCTCGCCCCGTACAGTGGCATTAAATAGCCCATACCTGTTGCGGAACCTCCACAACCACCCGTCACTCCCTTGAAAAGTTTCAATCCCAAGATTCACAGACAATTTCCTAGCAGCAGCCAAAATCTCACAACCCCTAACGTTCACCCCGGCCGATCGCTGTTGCAAATACCACTTCATAACAGCTGCATCCAGACCCGTTTCCTTCCCTGTTTTCATGTGTTTGCGAGGCTTTACTTTCCCACTTTTGCTAGCTGAAGCGTCAACACAATATTGCGTGGCATAGGCTAATAACTTTGGCTTGGCCTTCTTAATGTCAGACACTGTTTGTTTGGCCACCCCATATTCCTCACAAACATTCGTCACACTCACTCCTTTCTCCAGTTTGGCTATTAATTCAAGTTTTTTGGCCACACTTAGGTTCACTCGCTTGCGTTTTTCATCCTTGGGCCCCATGATGAATAGCAGTCCAGGTACACAGGAAGGGTCAGCACACAAAAGATCGCGCGGCAGCGGTCACAATCTGTTCCCAGAGAGACAATGGCGGACTGAGGCTCTCCAAAATTTACCGCGTCATGACGTCATGCGCCTGCCCCGCCACCTACCGGACGGACTTAGCACAGCTACGGATTGACTGCCCAGGAATCCGGATTCGTCCGGCCTAAATATTTTGACCGTTATTGCCGATATCCGTTAAATCAGAGTCCGTTAAATGGAGGTTAGAGTGTAGTTATATCGTGCATGTACAGATTGAAGAATGCGGGCGATAGGACGGATCCTTGTGGGACTCCGTTTGGAAAGTTTCTGATTTTAGATGACTGACCGGCAAAAGATATGTGTGCACATCTGCCTGCTAGGAAGTTGGCCAGCCACCTTTTTGTGTTGTTGTGCATGTTTGTGTTGTAGATTTTGTTTGTTAGGTTGTGGCGAGGGATGGCATCGAAGGCTTTACTAATGTCGAGTGTGGCTAATAGTGATCTGTGTGGTGGTCTAGCTGAGTTGATGCCGTCAAAAGCTCTTTGTGTAAGGTCTGTGAGAAGAGTGTTTGTGGAGTGCAGTGGCCTAAAGCCATGTTGTGTTGGAGCTAGGGGTAGGTCAGGTGTAATTAGTTGTAATACTAGGCGTTCCATGACTTTGGAGGGGGAGCAAAGGAGTGTGATGGGGCGGTGCGAGGAGGGTAGCGTGGGGTCTTTGTTGGGTTTGTGGAATGTGATGATGATACCATGCTTCCAAATGTCTGGTATTGTGTTGTGTGAATAGCTGTAGTTTGATATGTTAGTGAGTGCTTGTATGCCTTGTGGTCCCAGTTGTCTGAGGTGTATGTTGCTTATGTTGTCTAAGCCACAGGCGGGTGAGTGCTTGAGATTGTTGATGATATGCTTTGTCTGGTGATTGGTGAAGGGTGTATAGTCAGGGTCTGTGGGGAATTGTCTCTTACGTCGGATGACACGTCGGTCGTCTTTGTGAGGTTTTAGGTGGCTGACATGTGAGAAGTGATTGATGAGAGTGTTTGCTTGTTGTTTACATGAAGGAGTAGAGTCTGTTGTCGTGATTGCAGCATGTGATTGTGTTGTGTTGCTGTTGGAAAGTGTGATGCTGTTTAGTGTTTTGTAGAGTTTTTTGGAGTTTGTTTTGTGATCAAGTGTTTGTAGGAAGTTATTCCAATTTAGTTTTTGTTGTTAGTTTGGGTGTTGAGTGCTTGCATTTGTTGTGTGATGTCTTGTGTGTGGGGTGCTGGGGAGTGTTTCAGTATGTCTCGTTGTCTGATGAGGTTTTGAATTTCTGGTGTGAAGTTGGGGTTGTGTCTTTTTCTGTTACCTCTTGGAATGTGTTTCTTGTCAGCGTTTTGGATAGTTTTATTGAGTATGTGTACAGCATTGTTGATGTTAGTGATGGGTGTACTGTTTAGAGTTGTGAAGTGTTGTTCTGTCTCATTTGTGAATGCTTTCCAGTTAGCTCTTTTATAATTGGTGTATGTGTGTTTGTGGCTAGCTGGGGTGAGTCTGGTTTTGGTGGTGATAATGATCGGGAGGTGGTCAGAGCCTAAGGTTCTGACCACCCTCCAGGATGTTGTGGGGGCGAGTTCTGGGGAGCAAAAGGTGATGTCTGGAGATGATGGGTTATAGAGGGCTTGGTGAGTATGGTGAATATGGGTATGTTGATGGATGTCGTTAAGGATGATGAGGTTATCGGTTTGGTTTTGTAGTACCAGCCCTCTGTCTGTGTCGGGGTTGTCGACAAACCAGGCCGACGTCTTGGCGTTGAAGTCACCACCCAGGATGATGTGTGGGGTGTTTGTGATGTGTTGTAAGTGTGGTCTGTATTCATTTGGTACTGTAGGGGATGTTTGGGGAGGGATGTATGTGTTTATGATGGTTATGTTGGAGTTGTTGCCAGTGCGTATTTTAATTAATTGTATTTCTGTTGTGTTATCATTTGGGGGGAGGAGGGATTTGGTTTGTACACTGGTTACTATGTATGATGTTTCTTTGTGTACCAGGGTGATGAGTCCACCGCCCCCGCCGACAGCCCGGTCTTGTCTGATGGTGGTGAAAATATGAAATGTGGGTGTTTTTTGTGTTGTGTGGAGTTTTGTTTCTTGTAAGATGGCAAGTTGTATGTTGTGTTGTTTGATGAAGTGTGAGAGTTTGTGTTTCTTTGTGTTGATGCCATCTATGTTCAATTGAAGAATGTTAATGTTATGTGCACGATGTATGTTGGGTGCTGCTGCACGAGGATGGGGTGGGGGTGAGGGAGGGGTTGGGATGGGTGAGGTGGGGGTGGGGATTGGGGAGCAGGAGATGGGGGTTGGAATGGATTAGGATGGGGTGTGGTGTGTTGAGTTGAGGATGTGGATGGTATGGGTATATAATGCTATCTAGTTTACTAGCTAGAAAAGTGGTTCTTAACCGGGGGTGCTCGCACCCCCTAGGGGTGCGAGAATGCTTCCTAGGGGGTGCGAGGATACCCTGGGGGAAATTTACAATTTTTCGGGGATAATGGTCGGGTAACAGAAAAAAGTGAAAAATTCTGGAAATCAAGAATTCATTGTGTTAATTGGCATTAGGGATAATGCTAATTAAGCCTTATAGCTGTAAAGTAAACCAATTATTATTATAATAATTATTTAATATATATAATATATAATAATTTTTTTTTTATTTATTATTTGTATTTTATGTAGTTATAATTTATTTTTTAAGTAATAAAGTTAAGTTAAACGAATAACAATACACAATAAAAACTTGGGAAGCTAACATGATTTTGACAGGTATGCTTCAGAACACAGTTACTCAGAAAACATTGATCACAACGTGTCTAGTACGTGTCACTCACTGCATAAGCCTGCTTCTGCTTCACACTGTTAGTTTCTCTTCAGTCATCAGCCGAGGTAGACCTAAGAAGGTATGTATGTGTACTGCCTCGTGCTGTATATTTAGTAGTAATACGCTTTTCTCATAATTAGAATGCCATGCTATAATAATTAATAAGCTCTCAGTGTTCATAGTTTATATAAAAAATTTTGTAAAAATCAAACATGTAAAAGTTTACATGCACAATATCACACCACATTATTTCCCCATCAAAATCACATCATATTGTGTATCACAGGGGGAGTTCGTAGGCACCAATCGAACATGGCAGTACACCCGGAGAGGCTTGGCATTTGATAAGGAGTTGCTGGAACTCCTGTTTCATTTGCCTGGCCTTTCTTGTTGATGTCCTTTTTGCCCCACATACAGAGAGTGATACCAGGGGGAGATTGTAGGTACCAATCGAACTGTTCACTTACCCATGGGGGGCCTTTCGGCTAGTCACGCCGCTAGTGACAAGGGAGATGCTGGATCTCCTGTTTCACTTGCTTGGCCCCTTCTTTCAGTTTCTCTTTGTACCTCAACTACATGAGAGTATCCAGCCATCTCTCACAAACAGTTTCTTCTACTATTCGAGGAGGTTTAGTGGCGGGGTGTCGTTGGTGCCGTCGTGCCCGGGATCTGGTCGGGGCTGCCATTTTGTGTCTGTGGCGCCTGGTTGCGTGGGGAGGTGGGGGGTTTACTTTTGCGGGACCCTTTCGCTTCTCCTGTGCGGCTGGGCATTCTGGGCGCAGAGTGGCGGCTCCGGCTGGGTCTTGGGCGCGGGTGGCGCTTGCGGCGCTCTGTTGCTGACCTCCTCATTTATACACATTACAAGCACTATACATACCACAACTTCCACACTTTTTTTTTTTTTTAAATAGATCTGGGGGGAGACACTTAGTTACAGGCAAACTTGCCTTTTGTCTCCCCCTTTCCATATAGAAAAAAAAAATAGTTCTCGAAAACGCTTTCTCTCTCTATCTTCAACACTAGACATGCACACTATACTTTTCTTTTGTAGGCCTACACCAGTATTTAAATAAAAAACAAAACAAATTAAATTTTATAAAGTAATATAGTCATAACATACACTTTTATTGTAACTTCAATTTTGCTCTGTTACTCTTTGAAGTTGAGGAGACACTCATTACAGGCAGCTTTGCCTTTTGTCTCCCTCTTGCACATAAAAAAACAAAAAATAACAACAAAATTCTTGTTTTCCAGGTTTATCTTCAGTATGTCCAAAAAACGAAGGTGGAATGATGACTATGTTCAGTATGGCTTCACGTGTGTTACTGAGAAGGATGGTACACAACGTCCACAGTGTATCCTATGCAGCACCATGTTCTCCAACGCAAATTTGAAGCCATCAAAGCTCGATGAACATTTTAAGAACAGACATGGTGGCAAGGATGCAGGGAATGACATTGCACCAACAGCGAAACCTTTACTACATGCTTCTTATCAAGTTGCATACCTGGTTGCTAAGTCAAAGAAGCCCCATACAATTGCCGAGGAATTGATCAAGCCGTGTGCCCTTGAAATGGCAAAGACTGTTCTCGGTCAGGAAGCTGCGAGGAAACTGCAACAAGTGTCTTTATCAAATGATGTAATCCGTAACCGAATCGTCGACATGAGTGATGATATCCTGGAGCAAGTTGTTGTTGACATCAAGGCCAGTCCAGTAAAGATTAGCCTACAAGTGGATGAGTCAACAGATGTGTCAAATTGTTGTCAGCTATTGGTAGTAGTCCGGTACGTGAAGAACAATAAAGTGGAAGAAAGTTTTCTCTTCTGTCACTCACTGAAGACAACATCGAAAGCCATAGATGTGTTCAGTATGATAAAAGAATTCTTCACAAGATACCAACTTCACCTTGACAGGATTGGTTCGATATGTACTGATGGTGCACCAGCCATGCTGGGCAATCGTTCAGGGTTTGCTGCATTGATGAGAAAAGAAATTCCTGACCTGAAGATTACCCACTGCTTTCTTCATCGGCAGGCTCTTGCAGCAAAAACATTGCCCCCAGACCTGAAAAAGACTTTGGAGATTTGTGTGAAGATTGTGAATATGATTCGTGGTCGTGCTCTGAATCATCGACTGTTTCAGTCATTTTGTGAGGAAGTGGGTCAGGAACACACTGTGCTGTTGTACCATACCGAAGTGAGGTGGCTGTCACGTGGGCGTGTGCTATCTCGTATGTTTGAATTGCGAGAAGAAATTCAGCAGTTTCTCCACGGACTGGGACAAGAACTGGCTGGATATTTTGATGATCCTGAATTTGTTCAAATGCTTGCCTATTTGGCTGATGTGTTCACAGCACTCAATGAGCTCAATCGCTCACTGCAAGGAAGAGGGATGAACATTTTGATTGCAAGTGAGAAGTTGGCTACATTCAAAGACAAAATTGTTTTGTGGATTAGGCGTGTAAAGAAAGGGAACTTGGCAAATTTTCCTTCCCTTGAAGAGACAGTCACAGAGGATGCTTCCCTACATCCAGATTTTGTTTCAAAAGTTGTTGAACATCTGCAGATACTGTGCACCTCATTTGATGACTACTTCTCGTGTGGAGAGCTACAACCCTGTGACGACTGGATCCGGCACCCTTTTAAGCAGAATATGGAAGATGTTGATGATGATAGCAACATCAAGGAAGATCTCATCGAACTGAGAAACAATCGTGGAATCCAAATGGAGTTTGCCGATGGTCACTTGGAGCACTTCTGGGCTTCTCAGTTGGAAACGTATCCTGCACTGGCAAAGAAGGCTCTCACTGTGCTCGTGCCTTTCGCGACTACTTACCTCTGCGAGACTGGATTTTCCTGTCTGCTTCACATCAAAACCAAGAGCAGAAATCTGCTGGATCCTCAACACGACATGCGAGTGGCACTCAGCACCAAGACACCAAGATTTGATGCCATCATAAATGGAAAACAACAGCAACAAAGTCACTGAGTTTGGCGCTCAGCCATAATAATTCACAACACACCATGCATAGTACAAGCACAATGTTTTTTTGTTTTTTTTTTGCTAGTATGAAAGTAATCTTGATTACAGTCTTATTAATTCAAAGAAAGTTAAGTCCATGTTACCAGATGGTTGTAAAGATTTCAAACCATTAATAGTGTATTCATATGAACGACCTGTTGGGTCTATTATTTGTAATTATAATAAAGTTTTAGGAAATCTTTCAGATAATGATATTTTCAATAATAATAAATGCGTGTGTGAAAGAGTCATGGATATGCCAGCTAGCAGACGTGATGCACTAGCAAAGTTCATTTATAGTCCGATATGTCACATATTAACAGGTGATGTAGAACTAGTTAAACATTTTGCAAACGACAAATTAGCGGAGCTATGTCGTAAAGGGTTTAAATTTAGAATAGGGAGTAATAAAGTAACATGGGACATAATTTTAAAAGATATTGTTTTTTCAGTCAATAAATTAAAAGATAAATTGTTAAAAATTGCGTGCTGCAATGCGAGAGAACTAGAAGCATGGTCTAAATTATTAATTAAGTTAATTAGAAATAAAATTTTCTCGCTTAAAAATGAATTTAATCTTTCAGATTGTATAGACTATAATTATAATAAGCTTAAAGCTGATTTAATAAATTTACATAAACATTTTGTAATCACTACAGTAGATAAAGCCAGCAATAATTATAGCTTCACATGTAAGAAATTTTATCTTGAAAATATGAAAAAAGAATTAGGTATTAAGGGTAACATATTACGTACAAATATTTGCGGTAATTCTGTTTATGAAATTCAAAATAATCTGAATATTGATAACTTAATCGATGAACATACCAAGAAAAATATAATATTTGATATTAAACTTTCTGATAAGAACAAGTGCATTGCAAAATTATACATGTTACCTAAATTTCATAAAAGACCTTATAAATATCGCTTTATTGCCGGAGCAAAATTTGCTACCACTAAAACTCTATCAGAACAAGTAGTAAATTGCTTAAAATACATTAAAAGTACTCATAAACAATATTGTAATACCATCATGAGAAGAACTGGCATTAACTATTATTGGAGTGTTGACAATTCGTTAGAAGTTATTGATAAAATAAATACCATGCCGAAAGTTACCTCGGTACATAGCTTCGACTTTTCAACTTTGTATACCAATTTGCCTTTAGATTTAGTATATTCAGAGCTTTGCTTTATTATAGATTTGCACTTTGACAGGTTCGTTAGGAATGGTAATTATTTCATAAATGTTTATACATATTTTAATAATGCATCACTTAGCTCTACTCCCACTAGTTCTGTATATTTTGATAGAACTAAACTTAAAGATGCCCTTAAATTCCTCCTTTTCAATACTTATGTTAGATTCGGGCCGTACATTTTCAAACAAATATTAGGAATTCCTATGGGTGGAAATGCTAGCCCTTTAATTGCAGACTTATTCTTGCTTGCTTTAGAATTTAAATATATAAAAGACTTAGTTGACAGTAGCAAGAAAAATAAAATTCCAGAAAAATTAGCACTTGCTAAACTGTTAAGTAATAATAGTAGATATATTGATGATATTCTTGTTTGCAATTTGTTAAATTTTAATCAAGTTGCTAAACTTATTTACCCTAATTCTATTCCCCTCACACAATGTAACGTAAATTATAAAGTTGAAAATTTTCTTGATATAAATATAGAGATTGTTAATGAACAGTGCATACTTAAAGTATATCACAAAGTTGATGATTTTAATTTTAACGTAATAAACTTTCCTTTCCCTAGTAGTAATATCGATAGTAAAATCACTTATAATTGTTTTTATTCTCAATTAATAAGATTTTGTAAAATCTGCACTAAAGTAGATGACTTTTGGGCTAGAGCTAGGTTACTATACAGACTCTTAGTGGACAGAGGTTTTGAGGCAAGTAAATTGTTCCATAAATTTAATCTTTTTAGGGTCAATTATTGTGACTGTATTCTAAAATTTGACATCAATAATTTTAATCAAGCATTTTTTAACTTGAAGTTTCTTGTATAACCTCTGCTTACTTTTTGTCTGTATTTATTGTTTATCTTTTTCTTTTTCTATTATTATTATTATTAATATTGATGATTTTTTAAATTTATTGTTCTTGTTAAAAGAGTACTCTTTGTTTAAATCTGTTGTTACTTCATATTTTGCAATTATTTCTCTTTATATTATATGTATTCATTGTCGATAGTATCAATTGCTTACTTTTGCGATTTCCTTAGTTTATTTGTGCTATAAATGTAGGTTATTTGTAGGGTAGTTATTGATAGGGGTCACTTGAGGCATGCTATGCTTACAGGTACCTACCCGATAGCACTATCGTTAGTGAGTGCTGTACTGTATTTTATATATTATTTTGTAATAGTATAGATATCTTATCAATATTTGTATTTTTTACTATTGTTAATGTCTTGTCATGTTGTAAATTTGATTTTAAATAATATTTTGACATTTAACATGTAGTTTCTTTATTCATGCAGAGTTTAGTAAAATTTGCCAGAACGTCCCGGACTTCCCAAACTTGACTACTTCCTTTAACGTGACGATAGTGCGTTGTTATATGTGCGATTGGTTTGCTTGGGAAACAGATTAACTTGCTCATGTAGTGATGTACACCCTATGTGGTGGATTGTGTTCTTTTATTTAATAATTTTCATTTTAGTAAGCGTTGTTTCCACATAGCGATTTTGATAATTTAATTTGACTTTATATTGTCCTTGTCCCAATTTTGGTTTGTTTAGTTTGCAAGTTTTACATTTTAATTTTGTAATCCTGCAATGCATTATTTTGTTGTCAGTTATGTAAATAAAGAATTAAATACATGATGGTTTTGTTACTTACACATTATGATTATGATATCAATATTGCTTTTCATCAATTCTGGAAGGGGGTGCGAGAACTGGTTGGTGAATTGAATGGGGTGCGAACAAGGAAAAAGGTTAAGAACCACTGAGCTAGATGATGCGTAAAATAGGTCGCGGCGAAAAATGGTAATTTCGCCGCGAGAGTAATTTTTTTTTTAAATCGGCAGCATGACCAAAACATTATATATATTATTTTTTTTTGGGCATGTATAGCAGAAAGACTGAATGTATAGATAAAAAGATAAAAAAATAAAAAATTCCAAATTTCATTTGTGGCAGTTTCCATTCGTCAAAAACCGCGATGTTCGGCGAAATTACCCAGTCTTACCATATATCAGCTGTGGTTAGTGACTAAAATCACCTACCTAAAGTAATGCGAGTTGCGAGAGAATTAGTGCGTACAAGCCAAAATCACATCGTTACAGGGAGGGTGGGTGGGGAACATTATAGGCAGTGGGGGAGCAGATACTGGGAGGGAGAGAGTTAAGACTGGGCTCGCACTAGTTGTGGGGGGGGGGGGGATAATTGAGAGCTGGCACTGTTGGGGCGTTGGCGCTGAGAGGCGCAGGCACTGTGGGGGCCAGGCATTGTGATGGCCTGACTAGTGCAAAATAATCCAGAAATTTTTTGATCATCGAATTTTGAGTATAAAAGTTATCGTGTGATACTGGCTCAAGTTGTGTAAATGTATGTGAATTATGTACGTGTGAGCGTTGTAGGCAATGAGTGGTCAATAAATAGTTCAGTTGATGTTAAAATGTCGTTTTCTCTATCCAGGTTAACCATAGAAAACATTATATTTAGGGTGACTAACTTATATTGTACATGTATAGCTTTTCTGTATTGTTTCAACCTTCAATAACAATTAATTTTTGTTTTTTTTATATCCTTAGACATGCATTAGTTGAATAAACATAGAATGCAAGTATCTAAGCCATTTTTGGTAGAATTTTACTTTAGTGGCGCGCACTTTACAGGTAGCCTATCACCATGAACTATTTTCGGTGTCCACGCATCTATTAACAACCTAAAAATAACACACATAACAAAGCCACTCCAACAGCTTCCACTCTCTCCAACAGCTTCCACTCTCTCCAACACCCCTTCTCCCCTCTCTACACTCTTCAGAAAAATAGGATAAGTAGAATGTAGATACGAGGTGCTGTTGTAAAGGCTTATCCCTCAATACCTTCACCTGACCTGACCTGACCTAGCCTACACCCTTCTCTGGTCTGATACTATAGTCTATTCGCTGTAAGTAGGCAAGTACGGTCGCGCTAATAAGTCATGTCCCAGCTGTCTTTACGTTTGGCTCTCTCTGTGCTGTATTAATGTCTGTCAGATGTTGAATAGGGTGGATAAGTGTAGGACCATGCTTATATATATCACTTGAAACTAATAAATCAAGTTTTAGACATTGCTGATACCAATTATTGAACGAAATATACTTGGTGCCGAGACATGACTTATTAGCGCGACTGTAGCCTACAATCGTGTAATAGATAAAAAACACCATCTGAGGAAGAGCACTTTATTGACAACGTTTCGCAGATAGCTTCATCAGGTCACTAACAAATGCTGGTACATAGGAGGCCTTAAATATCCGTCCAGACAGGTGGCGGGGGAGGAGAGGGAGGAAGGAGGCAGGACAGGGAGGGGGCAGAAGCATGGGGGGAGGGGAGGCGGAGCCTATATATGGGTCAAATACATCAGTAAGAACTAGCAAAAACAGACATACAAACATGCGTACAGGGTAACAACTCTACTAGTACAAAGAAATAAAAATAACTATAACAATAATAAAAATAATAATAACAATAATAATAATAAAATAATAATAATAAAAATAACATTAATAATAATAATACAGATGATAATATTAATCGTAACAATTATAATGAAAACAGTGAAGATAGTGCTAATATAATTTATAGTGGTACAGTACTAGCAATAAATAACATAGAGAGAGAGAGAGAGAAGCCGGGAGTAGGGAAGAGATTAGCTGAATTGTAAAGCGAAAGCAAGGGATTGGCGCATTTAGTGAGTAGGGTTGAAGGTGTGACAGGTATAAAGGAGAGGGGAGGGTGTTTTTTTTTTTTTTTTTTTTTTTTTTGACCTGATGAAGCTATCTGCGAAACGTTGTCAATAAAGTGCTCTTCCTCAGATGGTGTTTTTTATCCATTCTGTCTACTTTTCAAGTACCACTTAACAATCGTGTAATAGCTGCCAGAATATAATGAAAAGGACGTCCCCGGTACTGAATGGGTTACTTAAGGGGAGATGGGCCGGTTTTCTGGACTAATTTCTCCCTCGTGTTTAGCCCTATTAGTTTGGAGATTTTAAGACGTTCGGCCTATTAGTTTGACGATTTTAACACCTTTCGCCCCATTTCGTAATTAATTTTAAGACCCTTTCGTGCCATTTAGGTGTTAGGGTTTTTCCTGGCGAGCGAGAGCGAGCCTGTAATTATAAGAGTAGGCTACCGGTCTTCAGCCGGGACATTTTTCTACTAAAAAAATTACAAATTAATCTTGAAGGGGGTGTTTTCTCAAGCTTGATGGAGGTCTAGCGAGGAAAGTAAGAAATATAGGAATAAATTAATTAAAGCTATTAAGCACCCCCAGCCCCCTTCAAGCCATTAAACACCCCCAAACCCCCTTCAAGGTAAATCACCGCCCCTCAGACCCACTTCAAGCTAAACAAAAACGGCCCCCAGACCCCCTGCAAGCTATTTAAACACCATCCAGACCCCCTCCAAGGTAAAACACGACCCCCAGACCCCCATCAAGCTATTAAGCATCCCTTAGACCCCCTTCAAGTTAATAAATACCACCCAGACCCCCTTCAATCTGAAACATGGCTCCTAGACCTCCTTCAAGCTAAAACACAGCACCCCCAGACCCCTTCAAGCTATTAAACCCATCCCAGACCCCCTTCAAGCTAAACCACACCCCATACCCCCTTCAAGCTATTAAGCACCCCCAGATCCCCTTCAAGCTATTGAACCCACCACAGACCCCCTTTAAGCTAAAACACAGCACCCCCAGACCCTATTTCAAGCTAAAACACGGTCCCCAGACCCCCTTCAAGCTAAAACACGGCCCCCCCCTGACCTCCTTCAAGCTATTTAACACCCCCAGGCCCCCTTCAAAGTGTCAAATTCCCCCCAAGCCCCCTTTAAACTGCAAAACACACCCAGAGAGACCCCCTTCAAGTTAATAAATACATCCCAGTCCCCCTTCAAGCTTAAAAGACTCTCCACAGACCCCCTTCAAGCTAAAACACTGCACCCGGACCTCCTTGAAGCTAAATAATAATAAAACAAAATCAAATTATTTTCCTGTGTACAAATTTATGTGGCCAAGTGTACAAATAGTAAATGCATCATTTGAATCTCGCGCACGTTTCACTTCATCTGTTTTATGGCGAGGTTGATAGCGATGCCAGTGCTTCAGTTAATAAATGATATATGTGTGTATTATAAGCCCTATATGCAGATTACAACAACTATATATGTGTGTATTATAAGCCCTATATGCAGATTACAACAACTATATGTGTGTGTATTATAAGCCCTATATGCAGATTACAACAACTATATGTGTGTGTATTATAAGCCCTATATGCAGCTTACAACAACTATATGTGTGTGTGTATTATAAGCCCTATATGCAGATTACAACAACTATATGTGTGTGTATTATAAGCCCTATATGCAGATTACAACAACTATATGTGTGTGTATTATAAGCCCTAAATGCAGATTACAACAACTATATGTGTGTGTGTATTATAAGCCCTATATGCAGATTACAACAACTATATGTGTGTGTATTATAAGCCCTATATGCAGATTACAACAACTATATGTGTGTGTATTATAAGCCCTATATGCAGATTACAACAACTATATGTGTGTGTATTATAAGCCCTATATGCAGATTACAACAACTATATGTGTGTGTATTATAAGCCCTATATGCAGCTTACAACAACTATATGTGTGTGTATTATAAGCCCTATATGCAGATTACAACAACTATATGTGTGTATTATAAGCCCTATATGCAGATTACAACAACTATATGTGTGTGTATTATAAGCCCTAAATGCAGATTACAACAACTATATGTGTGTGTATAAGCCCTAAATGCAGATTACAACAACTATATGTGTGTGTATTATAAGCCCTATATGCAGATTACAACAACTATATGTGTGTGTATTATAAGCCCTATATGCAGATTACAACAACTATATGTGTGTGTATTATAAGCCCTATATGCAGATTACAACAACTATATGTGTGTGTATTATAAGCCCTATATGCAGCTTACAACAACTATATGTGTGTGTATTATAAGCCCTATATGCAGCTTACAACAACTTCCAAATACCTAAGATAAAACAGACCATCTTCTGGGAACATGTTAAGCTTGAAGGTAATACGGAAGTTGAATAATTAATTATCTATAAATCCGAACAGGACTCGTGGATGGTCGGGCAAGCGGCGTTTGAATGTGACGTCATTACTCAGTGCTATAAATTTCCTGGCAGCAGACGGACGTATGGTCGTGGGCTCTTCGCGTTTTCACCGCATTTAAGGTGTGTATGGGAATATTTGCGTGTATATATTTAGATAATAAGTGTGTGCTGAAATTCTATTGATGCTAAGGTAGTCATGGATGTAAAATATTGGTTTAATACAAGGAAATTAAAGACTTCTGACTGAATGAGACGGTTCGTGTCTGCCATATCGTCAGCCTATATTCTAGCAAATTGTAAATACGGGAATATCGTTGACTTCCAGGATATTTAGGTCATTTAGGTTAACGGAAACAATTTGCCGTGTTTACATTATGTTGGTGAGGTGCGGTGAACATAGAGGGTTAGGTCAACTATTAATTATGGTACAAACTAGCGAATGGGGTGATATCGTTGTTTCCCCCCGCCTTCCTCCTCCCTCGTCCAAAGCTCGCCCTCCCCGCACTCGTTTTCACCCCCCACCCCGCTTCTATCCTCTCATTTCCTCCCCCTCCTCTCTTCCTCCTTTCTCTCCTCTCTTCCTCTCTACTTATTACTCTCTTCTGAATCCCCTTCCTCTCCCTCTTCCCTTCCTCCTCCTTCTCTCTCTTCTGACCCCTCCCCCCTCCTCCTCTCCTGGCCTCTTCCTGACAAACTTGCCCTTCACCCAACTACCCCCCCCCCCCTACACTCCCCCTCCAAGTTGCCTTCGTCTTTCTACATCTCCACTCGTTCCCAATGAATATGTTTTGTATGACTAATATTTTTTTTTTTTTTTTGGGGGGGGTGATTTAGATGCTGTCGTATATAGTGATATAACCTATACCGCCCTCTCCCGCGTCCCCCCTCTGTCCCCCCATCCCCTACATACACATGCGTTCATTCTCTCTCTCTCTCTCTCTCGCTCGCTTATCCCCCGCCCTCCTACAACCTCTACATACACACACGCACATTCTCTCTCTTATTTTAGCCTGTAAGGGGGGGGGGGGGGGGGGGAATTCTTTATCCGCGCGCGTTCATACCTTTCCTTTGCGAACTATGTTTGTTTTGTCATTGTAAGTTTTTAACCTGCCTAATTTAGGAAGCCCTAGTCTACTACTGACATATGCAGGGGCTAGGTAAGGTTGTTTGGTTAGGTTAATGACTACTGTATTGTCATCGGAAGTGCCGGTGTCATGTGACACACGTCCGCCGCCAGTTAGGGAGGCTGCACTCGCGGCAGACGTGTGTCACATGCACTTCCAACGACAATATTGTCATTAATCTAACCAAACAACCTTACCTAACTTGGGGAGCTGCCACCCCCTGACCCCGGCTGCTCTTAACAAATTATGTAGATGTCAAAATACTAAAACATACTACGGGAGAATGAATGAAAAACCACCCGAAACTGCTGTGCATCGTAAGAAAATGGGTCAACAGAAAACGTACTGTAGGTCCGAAGGTAAATTCGTCGGCGATATAGTGTCGATGGACGTCTGGAAATATTGTTTAAAAATAGTAAATCCCGTTAAAAACTAATATAACTTCAAAACGCACCCCCAAATTTACCGTACTTTAATTAGGACGGGTCACTATTTCGATAGTGTGTAGGGTAAGCGTTTGTTATTGGATGCGCTGAGTGTTAGTGCTATACTATTACCATTATTTTATGTTAGTTACCCCACACCAGGCCAACACTCCCGTTTTCAATAACTCGCAAACATAATTCAACATGGCCGAGGTATGAGGCAGTTTAAGGGGGGATGGGTCGTTTTACTGGCCCCCCTTCGCTCTCGTGTTTAGCCCCATTAGTTTTCAGATTTTAAGACGTTTGGGCAATTAGTTTGGCGATTTTAAGACTACGCTATCCTTCCTAAGCTTCATAATATCCTCTCAATTTAACGAGAATCAATAAAAAGGCTACCAACTATCTCAATTAACCCTTTTAACTACCACAGATCCTTCCCAAGCTTCATAAAATCCTCTCAATATAACTAGCATCAATTAAAAGTAGACGTCGCGCGTACTAATGCTGAAAATGTTGAAAGCGTGTGTTTGTGACTGACTGGGCCCATATAATATTAACCCCTTCTGTAGCGGTGACATAATTGTAATTCTATTCTGGCAACTATTAGACGATTTTATTAAGTTTAAAATGAGTAACCAGCAATTAAGAAGCTTCGAACTATCGCACTTAACCCTTTAGGGATGGATGTAGTTACCGGGTGTACCACTACCGACATACAACATAAATCATCTATAAATACTTATAATAAAATAAATACTTATAAATCTATAACACTAGGTTAGGTTGTTTGGTTAGGGTAATGAATTTTTGTATCCAAAGGCAGTCAAAATAGACGGGAACATGATGGTGAGCGTCCGCGTAGTGTAAACAAGACAAGTACACCCGGTAACTACATTCTTGCCTCCATTTGAACTACCACACACTCGTCTAAATGTAGCTAGAATCAAACTAAAAAGACATCCCGGTAAAGAAGGGGTTAATGAGTACAATAAGTCATGAGGGGGGGGGGGGGGGTCAACCTATCTTTGTTTTCATCTTGTTTATATAGCACTCAGTACAGCCGGCCTCAGGACCAATGCTCGGCGAAAGTTTTATATACCACCCAGTTCTGTGTTGATGTTTATATGCAACTCGGTTCTTTATACTATCAACATATTCCGGACTTTGTACTTAATTAATAGTTAGATATTATACGGTTTTATCTATATATTTTTAAGATACGTACGGTACTTTGTAAACATTTCATTGGATTATTCTAGATTGTTTAAGTAATATAATTATATTCTGTCATGTTTCTATACTATTTAAATCATAAAGTATATAGCTGATCATCGTTGCAATATACTTGCTTGATAATTACCATAGCATTACCTTGCTTAACTCTTGTAACTTAAATACTAAAATTGGAAAAAGAAAAACTAGCCATATTTACTTATAATGCACGATTTATGAATAGAGCCACACAAATATATTTCTATCTTTCGTAATAATCATAATTAAAGTAAGCAGAGCAAATCATAACATACTGTATACATAACGGTAACTATAGGTTGTACAATTATCAACCTTGTATTTTATATACTGCACAAATTAATAAACTATGAAATTTGTGACCAGAAAATGCGATGTGTGGGCTTATGAGTGATAATAGGGAATAATCGTGGCTATTTGTACAAAAATACGATATGGGAAAAGGTTAAATGATGCGGTAAATCGAATGGAATAGGTTATAAAGTTGTAGTGTTAATATAGGTTGGTGAGTTAGGGTGTTTTTGGTGGATAAGGCACCAGGCAGTCAGACTTAACCAGAGCGCGTGGATCACCAAGTCCTTCAATATCTACATGATTCAGTTATTACTCGAGTTTCTAATAGTTTTAAGCATTCATATAAAACGGAATATATAAATGAATGTATAATTGTGTGAAAGAACAGATAATTTCAACTACATTTACTTATACTTGACGTTTTATGAATAGAGCAGCACTAATTAATTCATATCTTTCGTAAAACTCAAAAAATTTAAAATCTGAGAAATTTCATTTCTCTAAATAATTTGAACTACCTAATGGCAAAGTCTCAGCCTTGTAACTCAAAAACTGCAAAAGTTACTGGACTTTCAAATTTGTGACTGAAAATTTCGATTTCTGGCTCAGGGAAAGCGAATTTGGAGAATCTGACACAAGTCCAGCAAAGAAAAAAGTATTAAGAAAGAGTAAAATGATGCGGTAAATCGATTGGTGTAGGTTAGAATGTCGTAGCGTTAATTTGGGCTTGGTGATTTTGGGCGTTTTGGGCGGTTTTGGGTGACTCAGGCGGGCAGCCGGCCTCAGGACCAACGCGCGGGCGAGAGATTTATATACCAACCAGTTCTGTGTAGATGTTTAAATGTAACTCGGTTCTTTTTACATATCCCGCATTTCATACGTAATTCATAGTTGGATATAACATTGTTTCATCTATATATTTTTTAGATACATACTTTGTAAATATTTCAGTTGGGTATTTTAGATAGTTTATAATTCATTAATATAGTAATATATTTATATCTCGTACTGTGTAAATATTTCTTAGTCTTATATTTTTTCTTTTATTCTATTTCAGGATTTGAGTTGGTGTTTGTATCCCACCATCACCGAACTAAGCCAACTCACCGGAAGCTACCAACACCACCCGAACTATGGACTCTGCAACACACATCAACCTACCAACTGTCTGGGGTAAGTTACTGCCCAACTCATTATACTATATCATTATACTCTGTTCTGTTGCTATACTGTTCATATTCATTTTTTTCAAGTACATTGAGTTTGTAATAAATGATTAATGTTAAACACGGGGTGTTACTTAATTCATATTTTCACCAACCCACCAATTAACTTACAAATAAACATAATTAATTAAATACAAATATATATCTTTTCAACCTTTCATTAAAAGTTCTTGATAATTAGCATCGTATATCCTTGCTTAGAAACTCTTGAAAATTAAAATCTAAGAGTTTGCCTACTTGTGGTGAACAGAGTATAAATAGATATTTTTTGTTTTATGTTGTTTACGATCTCAAATTAATGTTTTTATTTCTTATTTCCAGGATTTGAGTTGCTGCCTGTGGACTCTTTCAACACTACGAGACTGCCCTGTGGACTCTGCCGACACTACGAGACTGCCCTTTGGAGTCTGCCGACGCTACGAGACTGCCCTGTGGACTCTGCCGACACTACGAGACTGCCCTGTGGACTCTGCCGACGCTACGAGACTGCCCTGTGTACTCTGCCGACGCTACGAGACTGCAACACCATCAGGACACAAGGGGAGTGTTATTCTTGTTTTGTTTGTAGTCGTAGTTTGTAGTCGTAGTTGTAGTCGTAGTTTGTAGTAGTAGTTGCATGGTATGAATGATGCGTGTTAGGTTAGGAGTAGTCGTAGTTCGTAGTATGTAGTCGTAGTATGTAGTCGTAGTATGTAGTCGTAGTATGTAGTCGTAGTATGTAGTCGTAGTATGTAGTCGTAGTAGTAGTCGTAGTATGTAGTCGTAGTAGTAGTCGTAGTATGTAGTCGTAGTAGTAGTCGTAGTATGTAGTCGTAGTAGTAGTCGTGTAGTATGTAGTCGTAGTTGCATGGTATGAATGGTGTGTGTTAGGTTAGGCTAATCTATTTTTCCCTTTCAGATGAGATAGGGCTTTATTACTTTTACTAATCTTTGCTATTCTTATTAATTCACAGCTTTGTTGTTTTGATGATGTCCCCCTTCCCCTCTGAGTTGGTCGTCCCTCCTTCAGCTTCAATATTTTCCTTTGCTTTAATTTAATGACTGTTTGCCTTTAACGTAGCTTATATATATTCCGCCATTGTACCGGGTCAAATAATATCTTTGCATCACTTGAATTCATTACTCTGGTATTTGCTTTAACGTTAACTTATGATATAGTATACACACCGCTTTTGTACCGCGTATATTATTATATATCGTCTTTGTCACGCGAACTTTACTTAATAAAAAAAAACGAACTTATATCTTTTCTTGATCACTTTATTGTAAGCTATGACTTTTATAACTGATGAAAACTTAGAAAAATAGTTTTCAATTATAAATAAAGTTCCAATATATGGACTTAGAAATAAAAAGAAAACAAAATATGAAACTATCTAAATAAGAGAGAACTCAGAAAATAAAGAGAACTTAGAAAAAAACTATTCTTGAAAAACTTAGCCCCATGCTAAAAAGCACTTAGAAAAAAAATAACTTGAAAAACTTAGCCCCATAAGAAAAAGTACGTATAACTTATAACAAAATAATGAACTTTAAAATTGACGAAATATGAAGAGAACCAAGATAATTAACTTAGACAAAATTATACTTGAGAACTTATAAAATTTGAAACAGGAGAAACAAAAATAACATGGATATTAAAAAGAGCATATATCAACTTAGTTTTTTATTGATCAGAGACGCATACATTTTTATATATAATAAAAAAAAAATGTACCTACAGAATACAGATATATATTTTGAATACTTCTATAATACCAGTAAAGGTAGTTATATATATTATGAAGTCTTTTCTTTTATATTACGTACATAAAGTACTTCAGAAAACAATATTGCACATTGTCTTTGGCTAATTTGCAACTCGGCTTTGTGATCATGGTATAACTTTGTTCAGTACATAATTTACCCAATATTACGTATAGTAATTTTCTTTGGAAAGTTTCTTTATAATCTATCCATATTGTAATAGCCATTGGGTTTTCAGTAATTAGTCATTTTTTTTTTGGATTTTAAGCCTTTAATATAGTTTCATTGGCAATGCAATTTGGCATTTTTATCTTTAATTGTCGATTTCAGTTTAACATTTTTATTTCATATCCAAGCTTTTAAGTAAGGCTTTTAAGGAATACTTCTATAATCTTTTTAATTTTCTTAAGTGTACGGTCCTTTATATTTCTTACTTCTCAGGTATAATCCAGTTCATCAGCTAAGTTAAAATCTAGTAGTCTACACCACCACTATCCTATCTCTCACCAGGCAGTACTGAGGTATGCCTATCTTAACTATACTCAGTTTCTGTTCAGCTGACGGTAAATTGAATCTTTTGAGAGCTGATGTATCGATAATTAATGGAAAATATGAAACTACGATGTCTCTGCATCATATCAAGACTAAGTTTATATATTTAGCACCATATTTCACTCAAGTCTTCAAAATAACAAATCTTGATGGAAACTTTGCAATATACCGTCAGTTGGAAAGAAAGACTAGCTAATATATTGTCTAACTAACCTACAGTTTATTATTATTTAGTAGTGTTTATTACTTTTGAAACTAGCTTATGTATAGTGTGCAGCTTTTGGGGGAAGGTTGGTTTCTATAATAAGTGTTTCTTCCTGTTGTGCGTGATGTGTAGTGTTAAGTAGAGTAGGAATGTTGGCAAAATGATAAGTCAGTTGGCATTGTGGTCAAGTGTGTATTGAAAGTGTGGCGTGATATGTGGATGTTGGCAGAGTACGTGATCAAAGTAGGGTAGGGATATATTCAAGAAGTGACTAAGGGTGTATTCCTAAGTGTTAATAGTGTATGGGCAAAGTAGGCGAAGGTAGTGATATGCTGATTAAGTGTGTATGAGGGTTGGCAAAGTGATTAAATGTGTGTACGACTGTTGGCAAAGAAAAGTGTGGATTGTTGGCAGATGTGTTGACAATCATTGAACCTAAATGTTGGCAGTGTGATTTAGTATGTTGTGTGTAAGACTGTTGGCAGTGTGATTTAGTGTGTTGTGTGTAAGAATGTTGGCAAAGTAAAGTGTGGATTGTTGGCAGATGTGTTGACAATCATTGAACCTAAATGTTGGCAGTGTGATTTAGTGTGTTGGCAGTATTCAGTGGTGTTGGTGATTACGTGAGGTGTTGGTCAAGTGGTGTATAGGTTTTGGATAATTTAATCGTTAAAGGTATAATGCAACTCTTTCCATATAACTGTTCCTAGGTGTATATCTATCCATGTATCTATTTAGAAATATCTATCCTATGTAACTATTGCTATTTGCCTGCTTCTCCCTAACCCATGTAACTCTTCCTACCTACATCTCCAAGAATCTAGATATATTAGGTATTGAAAGTCATCCCTCCTCACCCAGTCATTTTATTTTGCAGTTAGTTTCGTGAACTTGCCCTTTTCTATTATCTGGCAATGTATTCCAATATTTCAAAATATAAATTTAAATTTTATTAGAATTTGTAAATATGTTCTAAATTTATCGTGGGTAATCATTTATTGAAACTTGTTTTTCTATGCATTCCAAAATTAAGATTAATTATTGATATGCTGTTCATTATCTAAAAAATATCTACGATATTGGATTACAATAACTTTCATTTGTTTTATTAATTCAAAGTTAAAATGAATAACCATCTTTCAGAAATGTATAAGATTGATCTACAATATTGGATTACATCAACAGGTTGGAATCAATAATCAAGACTTTAATTGGATCTTTTATTATTATTTTGTTTTTAAATAGCGTATCCTCCATTAGTCCAGGGTCCTTAGTCTGGTCACAGCAGGGCAGCACATCTGTAAAATGAAGAATATATTGAGGCACCAGAAATAAAAGTTTCAAGGAAGGGGGTAGGGAGTAGGGGGGTCCTGATGGAGGGGGGGGATCTTGAGGGGGGGTAGGGGGGTCTTGAGGGGGGTAGAGGGTAAGGGGGGTCCTGATGGGGGTAAGGGGGTCCTGAGGGGGGTAAGGGAGGATCCTGAGGGGGGTGGGGGGTCCTGAGGGGGGTGGGGGGTGGGGGGTTCTGAGGGGGACCCAAGGAGGGGGGGGGGGGGGGGGGGGGTTCCTGAGAGGGGGACCCAGACCCAGGTGGGGGGTGTCCAGGGGTTCTAGATTAATATTTAAATTTCAATATTATTTTCACATTCCTCATAAAACCATTCCACCACCCGCTACGAATCTTCCCTTTCCTTCCCTGGTAGTTCATCCTAACCCCCATCCCGGATCATTTGGTTTCGGTCCTATTCTGGATTTGTGTGTAGTCTATTGCTTATAATCTATTCTACCTAGAGTTCTATTTTGTATTGTATTGTATTCCCCTCCACCCACCCCTGGTACATCAACGCCCTCCCTGGACCCCCCCCCCCCCTCCTCACACATACAGTACATACAAGAAAAGTAAAGATTATTTTGTATTTATATATTTATTTGTATTGTCAGGAATCAGTCGGTCAAGAAGTCATTGGTGTCCAGCCTTGGTATCGAAAGCAGATATGGCAAAACAGCAGAGATATCATATGAAGCA
Source organism: Paralithodes platypus (assembly GCA_032716605.1). Lineage (NCBI taxonomy): Eukaryota > Metazoa > Arthropoda > Malacostraca > Decapoda > Lithodidae > Paralithodes > Paralithodes platypus. Next base: position 72,781,254 of record CM064483.1, read on the forward strand.
GATCGCGCAGATATGGCAGAGACGAGCGAATATTGACAACCAACTGGATACATCAAACAGCAGACAAGAAGGTAGCAGTGAGGATTAAAAACAATTGATGGAGGTCTAGGGGGCAAACTAAAAGACCTTCCCTTAAGGCATCAACATTGGTGATTGTTTGACGGAATGATAGGGACGACAACAACGGAGACCGCATGGTTACGGGAAAACTACAGCAAGAACAGCAACGACATCAACAGCGACGACATCAACAGCGACGATATATTAAGAGAAAGCGACATCAACAGCATCCTCAACAGCAGAGCGAGACGGCACCATTGCAGCAGACAACAGCAAGGATTCGGTGAGCAAAACTAAATATTGTTGTATGGGAAAAACAGGTCAGTCAGTCAGTACCTAACTTCATTTAATAAGTCAAGGGGAATAAGAGGCCCCAGAGAAAAGGAAATGGTTAAATTGAGATATATAACAATTTGCCCATCAAAGTAGGCCACCCTTCATTCACTCATCAGTATACTCCAAATTACCTGCATCACCTTAAGTAAAAATTAACTTTCCATTAAATATGAATTATTAGAATTAAGATGGCCAAGACAAAAAATTATTAGTAGCAGCAAATTATACTCGATAACTAATGGGATTATATCAATTAAATTAGGTAGTAAAATTATATATTATATCAAAGAACTGTAAACTGCTAATCAATTATAAAACTTATTAATATGATTATTCCGGAGTTGGGCAAACACTGGAGAATAAGGTTTGGTTTTAAATATGCTTTTAACAGGATTGTGCAATACTTTCTCTTAGCATGAAGTGATTTTATTTTATCAGACTACAAACAAAACTATGCTGTAGAATACAATTATCAGACTTTAAAGTCTTCGTGGTTATTGGTTATATATTTTTGTTGTTTAATTTGTTTTATTTATTTTTATTTGTTTTATTATTATACTGTAGGTCCCTAGACCTCCATCAAGCTTAATACCCACAAAACTCTCTTTCATGATCAATTTGTAGGCTACATTTTTAGCAGAAAAACTGTCACGGCCGAAGGCCGGTTTCTTTTTTCTACCGAGAAATGCCCAAATTTACCTTTAAGGAGGATCTTGGCGATATTGTTTAAGCTCCCTTAACAGGGAATCGGATGTCCCATGACGAGTATTTTGTAGGATCATAATGCCCCGTTTATTAATCGGAAAAAAAAAACTGACATTAGCATTCCATTTTACCTATTACAGTAAGTTATTTTGTTTTCCATTGGAAGATAAAGTTTCAAATTATTTTCCATTATTTCAAAGTTAAAGTTTGTTAACTGGGGTTACATTGATTTTGTTTTGTATAAAGTTATGCCTATATTTATCTTATTGAAAGATTTACTATGATTCCTTTTTGCTACAGTGGCATTGATAGTTTGTCTCGGTAGAGTTAACTTAGATTTATTTATATTAACGTTTTAAAAGCAAAGCAATGCAGTTGTATATTACATCAAAATCAAGTAATAATATGTCTTAAGTCTCCAGTGTTTTGCACATCTAATATAAACTTGTTGAATTTACTTTAAATTATTACAGGGAATAGGTCCGCTTGGGGGCATTCTGTGTATGGCCACCCTCATTAAGGGGAGTAAAGCGTCCGGAAATAGATAGCTAGAATTATTCATTAGTATATATACTGTATATCCAAGTTAGAAGGGCAAATTCGTACATTTGGCAACACTGATATCACAATAACATTTAAAGAATTTATGAAAAGGCAATTAAAATAATATGTACCCCTGGTAGTGACAAACCCACGTAAGGATGGAATGGTATATCTAATAACCAAGGTTAGATAGATCCATATACAATAGTCTATTAATAACCAAGGTAAGATAGATCCATATACAATAGTCTATTAATAACCAAGGTTAGATAGATCCATATACAATAGTCTATTAATAACCAAGGTAAGATAGATACATATACAATAGTCTTAATTATATCTAAAATGACTAGAGTAAACAAGCTACGATTTTTACCAATTGGGAAGGGTCAGCCAGGAAATAGTAGTGGCACTTTACAACCCATTTGCTCTAACAATTTTTGAGTTACAGACGTTAAGGTAAAGATTTCTGACCTAAATATAGTGAATGACATTTACCTATTTTATTCCATTGATTTTAAAGTGCAATCAACCCTAATTTATTTTGAAGTACCTAACACTTCTGGGAAAAACTCACTAAGGGATGGCCAAGGCATATATTTCTCAAAGTTACTTTATTCTGACAAAACTTCTCAGGATCTTGGAAAAGTTACGTAATGCGAGCGCTAGTGAATTATATGTGGTATATCATTATTATGTTTAGTATTTGGAGTATAGTTATTATTTTTCATATTTGTATTATTATTATTATTATTATTATTGCTTTACTCTAATTCGTGATCTTTATTTAATGTTAATACCCCATCCCTTAACCCTTTAATTCAAATGACAAATTTCTGACTCACCATAGCTACTTTCAGACGAATTTATTAAATTTAAAAAGGACCGTTGAGTAAGAGGGTTTGTAGAGAATAGCTTAACTAGGATTCCCAGTTTAGTTAGATCCGGCAGTATCAATGTTGTAGTGAAGCATTCTAATAATTTTGATTTTAATTAGTTATTTTGCCTTTATATAGTCTTTGTCCCAGTTTTGGGTTGTTTAGTTTGCAAGTTTTAAATTTAAATTTTAAACTATACGATTACAAATTATATTCTGACCAACAGTTGACAATTTTATTCAGATTAGGAAAGACTAGTTTGATTCTAAGGGTAGATACAACATGCAGCCTACCCCATGGATTCCTGGTGGTACTTAACTGATCCACATCGTCTTGTGGTAGCCAGAATAACAGGCATTTTTTGACAATATATTTAAGATTTTTAATTCTTCACAATATGTTACGACAAATTAAGTTATATTTTTGTTACCTCGAGACTATATTCTTCAACTTAGGAAAGACCTGTCAGAGTTTTAGGATTAATTTACATATTCTTTACCCTTTCATTCCCAGTGGTCCTCCCCAAGCTGAGTAAAATTAGCTGGTTGTAGCATTGATAAAGAAATCGTCGAAGGATTGAAGATCCATAAACATTGTTAATCACAATTGACAAATATTTATCCCAAATTTACTTTCCCCATTTTTGTTTTTTTTCAACTACAAGTTTTGAATACAGTATTTGTTAATGATAATACAAGGGGTTATCGATAGACATAAGCGATAGTTTTGATTACAGTATTTGTTAATGATAATACAAGGGGTTATCGATAGACATAAGCGATAGTTTTCCACACCAGCAGACCTCACATTAGGTACCTGTTCAAGATTTAAGTTTGGTATCCATTCACGATCATTGTTACTGTATCAAAAGTTCTTCATCCAATGTCTCAACTTAATTTGCCATCTTTAATGTGAATACTGACAATAGTTAAATGATTTTCAAGTACTAAATTGCAAGAAACTATATTGAAAGTAGTTAAAATATTTGTTCATTAAACATTAACAAAATTACTAAACTAAAATATTTGCCAACCTATAGTGAACCAAGTATAGATAATCTACCTTGTTTTCAACATTCACCCATTTCCACAAATCTTAATTTGGAAATAATCTGTTATATAATGCCTTAATAATTATAATAAGTGTTGCCATAATATGTACTAAATGCTATAAATTGGTTAGATAAAGCTGCTACTTATACTACTGCCCACCACTTATGATAGTCTATGGAATATGTTGAAGTTTCTTAGGAATTACTAAACTGGTCTACTTCAGTTAATTTGTCCTTTAAGTTTTTAGACCAATTTAAGTAAAGTATAATATTGTTGGAAAATAGTTTAATCAGACTCGTTTTGACAAATTTAATTTATACAAACCACCTTCGAAATTTTATGATTGACATTTCAAAATAGTTTTTATGCCATGATAACTTAACTGAATGTCACCAAATCCCATCTTGAGAACTATGATAGTTAATTTAAATTTTTAGGATTATGGTTTATCGTCGACCATTCAATGAGATTAATGTTTTATGTAGTAACCATCAATATCAATAATAACTTGAGGGTTTATGATAAAGCAACTAGTTTAATATTTGTCATAAATGACACAGTCCGCCCTATGTGGCAAAAGGGCAACCAAGATTAATTTAGGATCCATAGCGATCTTATACCTTAAATTAAAGTTTTAAATATTTAAGACAAACTTTATAGAACATCCTTCAAAATATTCCACTGCATCGACTTTCACAATAGGCATAAATATACATGTAAGCGACGCACCGTTACTATTGTAGAGGTGAGATGGAGGCGTTTGGTCACAAGTCTTTTCATACCATCGCTTGTTCTCCCCCCCTCTGGCTGGACATCTACCATACATCTGAAACATTAGGTTAGTATTACCAACATTGATCTCTATAACGTCATTAAGTTAAGTCATAACATCATTAAGGGGAAGGTATATTTCTGGACTTCTCTCTCATGTGTAGCCCCACTTGTTTTAAAATTGTTGAGATGTTTGACCCATTAGATTGTCAAAAATACCTTTCGGTCAATTTCGTAATAAATTCTAAGACCTTTCGTGCTATTTAGGTGTATTCTTTCCTGGCGAGCGACAGCGAGCCTGTAGCTTACGAAGAACCGGCCTTTGGCCGGCCATTTTTCTACCGAACAGTGTACAACTTGTTCTCGAGTCTTGGGGGTATTAGTATACAGGTATGCTTGGAGATCTAGGGAGCAAACTAAGGAAAATAACTTCCCTTAACCCCTTCAGCACAATGAAGTCTTTTTACCTTTGATTCTGGCTAAAACTAGACGATTTTATGCAGTTTATGAAGGACCTGTGTTATTCAGAGGGTTTACTAGGATTCTATGTACCCCTTTTAGTCTTAGAGATTATAAGCTGAAAAGAATCGTCTAATGGTAACCAGAATAAGATGAAAATTAAGTCATGGTGCTGAAGGGGTGAACGTTATCAATGGAAGTGTTACCATAGAGTTTCCTAGGCTATATTATTCACCAAAAGTACGTACCTAGCGACATATATCCATTATATGTTTGTCATACATTTTTGAAAATATATAACTATCTGCTGTCAGTGAGCTTTTAACATTAACTCCATCTGATCAGACGTCTTGTGGATTATGATATTTTGTTTAATTATGATAGAGGCTTAAGGGGAGGGGGGATTTAAGTCCTTTTCTGGTCCCCATTCCCCCTAATGTTTAGCCCCTTTAGCTTTTAAGATGTTCGCCCCTTTAGTTTGGCGATTTTAAGACCTTAAGCCCCATTTGCCAATTTCACAACCAGATTTATAACAGCTTAAATATTTTGATTATTCACAAATAACCTTTTAATAATTTGTGTTTTCTTACCCTAGTTTGCTGGTGAGGGTGTTGAGGCTCCAAGGGGAGTTTGTCTTCAGTGTCTTCCCCTCTTCTGTCTTCTCTCTCCTCTTCTATCCTCTTCTCTTTTCTCTTCATTCTTCTCTTTTCTCTCCTCTTCTTCGCTATCCTCTTCTCTCCTTCGAACGTCTGCCCCCCGCCGCTCCTCTGCTGCAAACAATAAGGAAGGTTAGCGGTGCACAAATTATTCGGAATTTAGAAATTATGGAATAGTCTATTATAGGGTAATTTAAGCTAATGTAATTATATTCATATGTATCATGCCTAATTAATTAATGGTGTGAAATTAGCGAGGGACTATTTCAGAAATTATGATTGAACTTATTTTGACTGTACAGTTGGCCAAATAAGTCGCGTCTCAGCTGTCATTAAGTTTTGCTCGCTGTGTGCTGTATTAATGTCTGTCAGATGTTTAATAGGGTGGGTAAGTGTAGGACCATGTTTGTATATCTCACTCGAAACTTTGAAATAATAAAGCTTAGATAGTGATACCAATTATTGATCAAAATATTCTTGGTGCTGCGACATGACTTATTTACCCGACTGTACATATATTACAAGATACAATAATAGAGAACACTGACCTGTGCACTGAGCAGTGACGACTGGTGTACAGTTCACCACGGAAATTTGTACTAACTCTTGATTTTATGTATGGAATACTTGACTAGCATAATTTGATATAAAACCCACAATTGAAAACTACACAAACCCGACAATTTAACATTACTTAAAATCGACAATTAAATTGACTTAAAACAGACATTTGAAAATTACTTAGAACTGACAATTAAATATTTCTTAAAACCGACAATCCATTACTTAAAACCGACAATTGAACATTACTTAAAACCAACAACTTAGCATTACTTAAAACTGAAAATTTTACATTAATTTACTACTTAAATACGACAATTTATAATTACTTTACTACTTAAAACCAACAATTTATCATTATTTAAAACAGACACTTGAAAATATTAATTAACTGCATAAACCGATAATAGATAATTAAGAAAATACACATCTAATTATAAAACTTTCCCTCCCATACATAAAATCACAGAGTGGATACAAATTAAAGTGGGCAACTGTACATGGCTTCTGTTGCTGCTTGCTCTCCCTCACATCTGGTAGAAAATACAACATTAAGTTCATATATAGCTTCACAAATTAGGACTTTCAGATATAATGCAAATGTTAAAGTATCTCATAGTTCATATTGTACAGAAAAACTTATAACTTATCTATAGCCAAGTTGGGCGTGATTCCTCTCTTCTATAGCCGAGGTGGGCGTGATTCCTCTCTTCTATAGCCGAGGTGGGCGGTGTTCCTCTCATCCATAGCCAAGGTGGGCGGGATTCCTCTCTTCTATAGCCGAGGTGGGCGGTGTTCCTCTCATCCATAGCCCAGGTGGGCGGGATTCGTAGCTTTCGTCGGGTCGCTCCTCCCATCTCTAACCTGTTGTAAAGAATGTATTGTTAGTTTAATAGTTAGATCATACCTTTAATTTCTCAGTTTCTCCGTCAGGCCTTCCATCTCATTCCTGTTGATTAAAGACGAAGGATTAATCCACTTCAGGAGCGTCGGTCTGCCACCCACATCACTGCACAGGTCGCCACAAGCCGCCACAATCTGAAACCTATCCAACCAACGACCAGACAACCAGGATTTCACCGGCCGGATTTCAACCAACAAGACCAAAACGACAAACTAAACCTAAGCAAACTAACTCTTTACCTTAACTATAGAACTAAATCTAACTAACCTCCTACCCAAACTGACTAAGCCTCTAACAGACAGCCAACCAAATAGAGCAACACCTAACCAATACTAACCTATAACAGACTCCTACCTATCCCTACCCCTTGAACTAACTATATCTACTCCCTCTACCTCCCCCCCCCTCTCTCTCTCTCCCAGCATCCCTACCAAAAACCTCTTCTAAATGCTAAGCCAACGACGATAGGATAAAAAGATTAGTGCATGGATTATTTATAACACATGAATATATATTTCATAAAGAATAATATAATATATCATTTATTATAGCATTCACAAGTATATAATGTACACAGAATTTGAGGATTTAAATATCTTACCTTTATATTGATTTTAGTAGAAGGGAGGTAGTTTTAATGGTGACAAGGAAAAGGGAAGGTTAAGATACACTGCAAAAACACTGTTCAAATATAACAAAACTGATACACAAGGGTTACAAATCATTCGTGTTCAAGGTAGCACACAAACGATTCAAACGGCCATTATGTGTATCATGTTCGCTATATTTGAACACAAGTTTTACAATGTAGAGAGGAAAATGGTGGAGGTGGTGGTGGGAAAGGATGGTTAGGATTAAAGGAAAGAATCTTCATGGTGGTAGACTGGTTGAGGTAGTAGTCTGGTTGTCTGGTCGGGGTTCGAGGCTTAATCACTCCATCTGCAAAGAAAGAAAAAATCACATTAATATTGTTTATGTGTCATTTTTAGTAGTAATGGTTAGTGCGCGGAATTTCGGTGTGAGTATCCTAGGTTCGAATCCTTGGAGCACCACATGTATTTATTAGGATTCATCGATTGCATTAATTAGGTTTATTTGTAAGTTAATTGGTGGGTTGGTGATATGATTTTATGATAATTATTTCTTAGCACTTACAAACTATTACAATTATAATCATGATTATTATGATGGCTATCAGTAGACGAATTTAAGTAGTTTAGCAAGGATCTCTAGGTATCAGGGGTAAAATCTCCCAAAATTCCTTCCTAAGCTGAATAAAATCGTCTAATAGCCACTGTCAAAATGCGTCAATATTGGAAGGGTTAAGGTGGTATCACAAGCGATGTTCAGTCAATATTTACAGGCAATTTGTACTGTGGCAGTTTCAAAATATACCATCATAAAATTTAAAGTAGAACATTATCCACCTTCGATTTAATATCAGTTCATTGCGAGAGCCTCATAGTATAAAGAACAAAATTATAATCGAAATTGCTTGGAAAAACCCCCCCGCTCGTGTGACACCTTAAACCCTTCTGTACCGGCGTTTTTTAACGGTTTGCTGCTGTTAGACGATTATATTGGAAAGATCCTCTTTCTGGCCCCCTTCATGTTTAGCCCCATTAGTTTTAAGAATTTTAAGACGTTCACCCCATTAGTTTGTCTATTTTAAAACCTTTCGTCCCATATTTACATCAATATCAAGACCTTTCGTGTCATTTAGGGTAGATTCTCTACTGGCGAGCGATAGTGAGCCTAATTTAACAGGAACCGGCTTTTGGCCGGGCCATTTTTCTACCGAGAAATTTAAAATTATATCTTGAAAGGGCGTCTAGGGGGAGTTTACTTTTAAGCTTGATGAAGGTCTAGGGAACAAACTAAAAACCACCCCTTAAACAGCTATTACAAAGATTTGGTAGAGAACTATGTTAAATATATGAATTAGATGCATAGTACTTCCATATATGTCTATTATAACACCATTTTGAAACCTTGAAACCGTCAAAGCCATGCTAAACCAAATAAATGGATTAGAAGACTTCAATGCACCAGCAAGAAGTGATCCATAGTCTGTTTTAAGGGGGTGTGGGCCGGTTTTCTGGGACAGTTTCGCCCTCATGTTTAGCCCCATTAGTTTTCAGATGGTAAGATGTTTGCCCCATTAGTTAGTCCATTTTAAGACCTTTCGCCCCATTTATTAGTTAATATTTAGACCTTTCGTGCTATTTAGGCGTTTATTTTTTTCCCTGGCGAACGATAGTGAGCTTATAATGTTTTAAGAATCGGCCTTCGGCCGAGACATTTTTCTACCGAAAAATTTACAAATTAATGTAGATCTAATGGATGTTTTTGTTTTTTTTATTTGATGGAGGTCTAGGGAGGAAACTAGAAAAATAATGAATACATGCAAAATCGCCCAAAAAGTGAACCAATCCCCCTTAACCCCTTCTGTACCGGCGACGTCCTGTTAACTAACTGCCCACCCAGACTTCCCTCAAAGCTAAATTTTTATATTTTTCGAGAGGAAAATATCCTGGCTGACGGGCGATTTCTGCCAAGTTACAAGCTTGGTATCGCTCGCGCAGACTAAAATAGACACCTGAATGGAGTGAAGGGTCTTATTATCACCATACTAATGGGGTGAAACTCCTTATCTTACCAATCGGGTTAAATTAATGCATAAGAATAGTAGGCCTACCTTCAGATTTAAGTCTCGAAAATAAACTTTAAAGCATAAAAATAATCTATCTTTCAAAATATACTAATCAGGTTGATCGAGAGAGCTAAATGCACTGACAAGACGTAATCCATAACCATGTCTGTATCGGCGACGTCTTTATAAACATTCTGGCTTCCATTAGACGATTGTATGCAGTTTTAAAAGTGCCTCCAGCAACTAACAGGTTTCGAACTATCCTCACGTAACCCTTTTTCCGGTAAACCTGACTTTTAGCACCAACAGCGATTTTAGTCAGTAATTTTGGTTGTGTGAAATTAGATTAGATTAACCTAACCTAACCCTAATATAATATAACATAACATTACCTGGGAAAGAGAGGGCAGGGACCCTGGGTGACCCATAGCGCATTTTAAGACTTATTTCTCAGTAAATACAGATTTCCGCACTTCAATTAAACATCCTACAAGTTCTAACCAGTCCCCTGAACAGTTTTTGTTGAGTTACTTGAGGATATTTTAACGGGACCATAGGTAAATATTTATCTTGTGTTCTTATATATCTCCCTTATAATAAATTTCTGCTCTTAATGGCATATAATTATATCAATGATGTATATGCTCTACCGGATCTAATGGGCATACAAAGATCTAAGAGGTAACTGTTGGTGCTAAAAATCAGTATTACCCTATTTTTTCACTGGCGAACGATAGTGAGCCTGTAATGTTGGAAGAACCGGCCTTCAGCCGGGACATTTTTCTACCGAAAAATTTAAAAATTAATTTAGAAGGGGGATCTAATGGATTTTTTTTTTTTTTTAATTTGATGAGTCTAGGGAGGAAACTAGAAAAATAATGAATACATGCAAAAATTGCCTAAGAAGTGAACCATCCCCCTTCAGAAGGATATGTGGTAGTAAAAAGCGTTAAAAGAGATAATTAGAAGCCTGTTAATTGCTGGAGGCCCTTTTTAAACTGAATAAAATCGTCAAACAGTGGCCAGAATAAAAGTTAAAATGACTAAGCTTTATAAAATAGTCTATGATAGACAGGTGATAAAATGGGTCATAATGTTCAAAGGGTTAAGGGGACGGTGGCCATTTTGTTGGTCTATTAATTTATAATTATATTAATTTATTTTTATTTTCCTCGCTAGACCTCCAAGCTTAAAAGTACACCCCCTATACCCCCTTCCAAGATATATTTGTACATTTTTCGATATAAAAATGTCGGAAAAACTAAATAAGATGGTCACCAATTTTCCCATGGATTTTTTTATTTTTCCCTGTTAGTTTTCATCAATATATAGTGTTTGGCAATAATTACAACCCTCGGCGAAACCGTTTTCCCCATTATACAACGATCTTAAGACACGCCGCCCGATAGTGGGGAGGGCTATGAAGTACAGGGAAAATGAGGGGTTAAATGCGTAAAACGGCGATTAAAACGTATTTAGCAAAACTTGGCTCGGGTTTTAAGGTATTTCTAAGGCCTAAAACCCAATATTTCGAAAATCCGAGCCAAGTTTTGGCCAAAGCTGGCTCGGATTTTGAGAGTTTGTAGACAACAAAATGACAGTAACCTCATTTAGAAATTTGGCTCAGGTTTCCCGAAATTGCAAAGCCATAAAACCCGAATATTGGAAAACCCGAGTCAAGTTTTGGCAAAACTTGGCTCGGATTTTGCGAATTTTAAGAGTAAACAAATTACAGTAACCTAATTTAGAATTTTGGCTCATGTTTCCCTAAATTGCAAACCCCAAAAAGCATAATTTTGGAAAACCCGAGCCAATTTTTGGCAAAACTTGGATCGTATTTTGAGAATCGAAAAAGACTAACATGTCGGAAACCGGCTCATGATTTCCCTAATTGCAAAGCCATATAACCAGATTTATCGAAAACGTAGCACTTATTTAAATCATAAATATCCAGTAACATAGACCTAGTACATTGGATACAAGCCTAATCCACACCTAACGCCTACAATGTGTCCGTAGTAGGCTACCTAGTAGGCCTACGTGGGATACAACATGGCGGTTGGGCCGGCGCCCATTTAGTAGCCTACTGGTATTCGGCCGTATCTGTGAATGCGAGTCACTTCGAGCGAATTCCTGATCGAGCGGATGCACAATCTAACCTAATTAACCTAACTTAACTTATCCTAACCTAACTTAACTTATCCTAACCTAACTTATCCTAACCTAACTTATCCTAACCTAACCTAACTTAACCTAACTTAACCTAACCTAACTTAACCTAACCTAACTTAACCTAACCTAACCTAACTTAACCTAACCTAACTTAACCTAACCTAACTTAACCTAACCTAACTTAACCTAACCTAACTTAACCTAACCTAACTTAACCTAACTTAACTTAACCTAACCTAACTTAACCTAACCTAACCTAACCTAACTTAACCTAACCTAACTTAACCTAACCTAACTTAACCTAACCTAACCTAACTTAACCTAACCTAACCTAAATGCGCCTCCGCTCGAATATGAATTCGCTCGAAGTGTCCAGATACCGTAAATACTACCGCAACTACGAATCTTGTTTCTGAGACCTAGTATATTAACCTAACCAAACAACCCAACCTATCGACAGAGATGGGCAGGTGGAGTGGACTAAAAAGCTGGTGGACAGACCTCGGGAGACAGGTGAAAATGGCGTGTGTACGAATCGGTGCCGTCTATAGGAAGGTATTGACAACCATGTTACGACAAAATTCCATTTTAGTACCATATATTTTTATTAGGTTTTGCCGAGGCTTAAAACACATTTTCATATTATGTTTAGAGCATATAAATTCCATATTTGTTTTCAAATATTGCAAAATAATTGGTGACCAACTTATTTAGTTATACTAAAATGTCCAGGCCGAAGGCCGATTCCTCCTAATTTGACACCTAAATGGCACGAAAGGTCTTAATGTTGAAAAATAAAAGCGAAAGTTCTTCAAATTTCCAAACTAATGGGGCGAACGTATCTCAAAAGCAATGGGGCTAAACATGAGGGAGCAGGGGTTCCATAAAAACTACCCTCTTCCCTTAATGATAAATAACCACGAGGCGTCCAGTCAGCCGGCTTCGATTCGCTAGTTTGCCTAGGTTTTCAAAATCCAATTCAAATATTCTAACTAAATCCTCCATGTTATCATTAAGGCATCTATTACTCGTGGGTTAATAGGTAATTAATCAATATGTAAATTATATTCAGGTTAAAAAATACTTAGCCCAATTCCGTTTAGAAAAGTCACATGGGAATATAGCCTAAGTTTATGCCATCAATTTATAATCTGGATCTCAATTTCTAACTAAATTTAGCAAATCTACTAGTGATCGCCATACTACCGAGACATATGGTTTTATTGAAAGGGTTAAGGAGGTAGAACTGAGCGAACAATCAAGTGCCGGCTTCCAGAATGTTCGTCAAACCTGCCGGCTTTTTCCATCACATTTCTGGCTTTATTTAATGCAAACGTATGAAGTATTATGGGAAAACGACAAGCTCTTGTCCACAAATTCGGGTCTGGTGGTAAATAAGTCACTTTATTTAGCTATTACACCTTAATTTATTCTATTTTCAGGAGAAACAATGGGGGAAAATGGGAGCACACGAGACTTACCTCCTTAAAGCTGGACGACCGGGAACAAAATGATCGATTCAGGCGAAAATTGAGAGCTTATATAACCTCGGTTGTATTGCTGGTGGTTGATGGCAACTATTGGGTGACAGATGATCGAGAATTTCACTCACAAAATCGTCAATATCTCCCTAACTATACATTTCTGAATAAAATTTACTTAATATAAATTATGCATATTTGTATCCTCTATCTTTTGGTATAAGTTTGACAATTCTAACATACATATTTTGTGAATATTTAATGGTTGTCGTCGTATTTCCTTCACAGAGAGAGAGAGAGAGAGAGAGAGAGAGTTCGTATGCCAAGTGGACTTAAAGTACCCGATATTTTTATGCACCTTTATCAATGCTCTCGTGTCCTAAAAAAAAAAAAAAAAAAAAAAAAAATTTGCCACGCATTAGAGCCCTCGATCCCCCCATGAACGCCTAGATCCTCGAGGGGATGGCCACGAAGGAATCGCCCTAACAGCGAGCAGCGATCTAACCTGCCTCCCTTGGGCTCTAGAACCTGCCTCCACTCAGCCCTTGTCTCGAGTTACAAGGAAAGACATCCATCCCCCCCCAACCCCCCTTCTCATCCCCCCCCCCCCCTTCTCACCCCCCCCCCCTCCCCCCTTCGATGACGGGAGAAATCGGACAACTTCTCATCCGGTCGCCATTTTGGGGACACTAGCTTATTAATTTCTATGTATAGGTATACCATATTAAACAAACTGTTCTCAGTTTGAATGTACACTAACCATAAATTAAATATATTGACAAAATTATACTTTTATTGTTTACATATTGTATTTTTTTTCTATGTGATTGAGGGAGACAAAAGGCAGAATAGCGAGTGCCTCCCCCATAGTTGAAAGAGTATGTTATTCTTTACGTTTTTCGGTAGAGAAATGTAAGCTACCATCCGAAACCCTCATAAATTATAGACTAGCTATCGCTCGCCAAGAAAAATAGACACCTAAATGGCACGAAAGGTCTTAATATTGGCAAATGAATGGGGCGAAAGGTCTTAAAATCGCCAAACTAACGGGGCGAACGTTTTGTAATCTCAAAATTAATGGGGCTAAACATGAGGAACATAAGGGATTTAAGAAAACAAACTTTCTTGCCCTTTAATATATTACCAAGCACTAGTTGCCTGTGTCTACACTACTGAATGGATAAAGGTTAGGGAAATAGGTTGTAATAAATTCATCTTTATTCATATGCATAAACTTCATACAATAAATACATCATACACGAATGTAATAAAATATATGACAAATGTTTTTAATTAAGCTAAAATTAACAATAGATATATAGGCCTACAAAGCTACATCAAATAAATTAACTAAATATATAAACAAAGCACCTAATTAGACGATTTTATTCAGCTCAGGAAGGACCTCAATTAAAACGCTACACATGATCTCAATTAACCCGTTTAACCACCCCAGATCATTCCTAAGCTTCATAAAATCGTCTAACTGTAGCCGACATCAAATTTAAAAAAAAAACGTCATCGGTACAGCAAGGGTTAACTCTCACAGGTCCTTCCTAAGCTTCATAAAATCCTCTAAATGTAACTATGATAACAAAAGACGTCGCCTAAACTAAAAAGGGTTAAGAATAGAAACCCCATTATTATTATTACATTTTGGCTTTCATTTGGGCAATATTATACAGCTTAGGAAGGGTCTGTAGATCTTAAGCGGGTCTTTCCGAAGCCGAATAAAATCATCTAGTAAATGATAACTTTAGTAGTAATAGTAATACGTGAAAATAGGAGTATATTTTCCGTAGACTATTTACATTTACTACAGGCAGACTAGGTATCCGGCTGCGTACAGATGCTCCCCACAGAGAGCCAAGCAAGTCTGGCGCGGCGAGTAGGATGAACCAAACGTCCACCCGAGAGGCCATAGCGTATGAATTCTGGACCCCTGAAAAAGTTGCTGGCTTCTGATTGGCTGAAGATTGAAAGTTTTGTCTGACGTCATCGTACTGCCCGAGGCGATATGTGTCTGGTTGTACAAGAAAGGTAGTGCTCCTCCCGTAGAATTATATGACTTTCCGAACTCATATTAAACGACAGACTAGCCAACCCTTGACCGAACCCACAGAGAGCAGAGCAAATTATAGCGCGAGTAGGATGAACCCCACCTGTCTACCTTAGGCCATAGCGTATGAATTCTAGACCCCTGGAAAAAGTTGGTGGCTTCTGATTGGCTGAAACTTTGTAAGTTTTTCTGACGTCACAATACTGCCCGAGGCGATAATTAACGTTTGGTTTTGCGAGAAAGGTAGTGCTTCCCCCGTAGATTTTTGTTTCTATTTTTTGTTTCTATTTATTTTTATTTTTGTAATGTCTAGTATTACAGTTTATTCCACTGGGGGTGAGGGCTGAGGGGGGGGGGGGGCTACGCAGAGGGCTGTTTCGGGCAACATGCTGTGCGATGGGTTATATGAGTATATTGATAGTGTGCGTGTGTGTGTGTGTGTGTTGGGGGGGGGGGGGGGGGGGGGGTGCAGAGGGCTTGGTCTCGGGCAACATGCTGTGTGATGGGTTATATAGGTACCGGTATATTAATATTGTGGGGGGTGCGCAGAGGGCTGTTCTAGAGCAACACGCTGTGCTATGGGTTATATGGGTATATTGATGGGGGGGGGGGCTGCGCAGAGGGCTGCTCTAGGGCAACATGTTGTGTGGTGGGTTATATGGGTATATTGATAGGAGGGGGGGGGGGGGGCTACGCAGAGGGCTGTTCTAGGGCAACATGCTGTGCTATGGGTTATATGGGTATATTGATAGGAGGAGGGGGGGGCTACGCAGAGGGCTGTTCTAGGGCAACATGCTGTGCTATGGGTTATATGGGTATATTGATAGGAGGGGGGGGGGGGGGCTACGCAGAGGGCTGTTCTAGAGCAACATGCTGTGTGATGGGTTATATGGGTATATTGATAGGAGGGGGGCTACGCAGAGGGCTGTTCTAGGGCAACATGCTGTGCTATGGGTTATATGGGTATATTGATAGGAGGGGGGCTACGCAGAGGGCTGTTCTAGGGCAACATGCTGTGCTATGGGTTATATGGGTATATTGATAGGGGGGGGCTATACAGAGGGCTGTTCTAGGGCAACATGCTGTGCTATGGGTTATATAGGTATATTGATAGTGTGTGTGTGTGTGTGTGTTGGGGGGGGGGCTGTGCAGAGGGCTGTTCTCGGGCAACATGCTGTGCTATGGGTTATATAGGTATATTGAGAGGAGGGGGGCTACGCAGACGGCTGTTCTAGGGCAACATGCTGTGTGATGGGTTATATGGGTATATTGATGGAGGGGGCTGCGCAGAAGGCTGTTCTAGGGCAACATGCTGTGTGATGGGTTATATGGGTATATTGATGGAGGGGGCTGCGCAGAGGGCTGTTCTAGGGTAACATGCTGTGTGATGGGTTATATAGGTGTATTGATGGGGGGGGGCTATGCAAAGGGCTGTTCTAGGGCAACATGCTGTGTGATGGGTTATATGGGTGTATTGATGGGGGGGGGGGGCTGCGCAGAGGGCTATTTTAGGGCAACATGTTATGTCATGGATTATATGGGTATATTGATGGGGGGGGGCTACGCGGAGGGCTGTTCTAGGGCAACATGCTGTGTGATGGGTTATATGGGTATATTGATGGGGGGGGGGCTATGCGAAGGGCTGTTCTAGGGCAACATGCTATGTCATGGGTTATATGGGTATATTGATGGGGGGGGGGGCTGCGCAGAGGGCTGTTCTAGGGCAACATGCTGTGTGGTGGGTTATATGGGTATATTGATGTGGGGGAGGGCTGCACAGAGGGCTGTTCTAGGGCAACATGCTGTACGATGGGGTATATGGGCATATTGATGGGGCTGCGCAGAGAGCTGTTCTAGGGCAACATGCTATACGATGGGGTATATGGGCATATTGATGGGGGGGGGAAGTGGGGGCTGCACAGAGGGCTGTTCTAGGACAACATGCTGTACGATGGGGTATATGGGTATATTGATGGGGGGGGAAGAGGGGGCTGCACAGAGGGCTGTTCTAGGGCAACATGCTGTACGATGGGGTATATGGGTATATTGATGGGGGGGGGGGAAGGGGGGGCTGCGCAGAGGGCTGTTCTAAGGCAACATGCTGTACGAGTGGGTGTATGGGTATATTGATGGGGGGGGGAAGGGGGGGCTGCGCAGAGGACTGTTCTAAGGCAACATGCTGTACGAGTGGGTATATGGGTATATTGATAGTGATTAACCTTCAAATCCTGAATAAAATGGGTTTACCACCAATATACGAACACATTACGAACTAATATTCTCGACAAACTACCCGACCTGTGACCGACCCCCCAGAGAGCTGAGCAAATTATGGCGCGAGTAGGATGAACCCCCCCACCCCCTCCACGTCCACCCGAGAGACCATAGCGTATGAATTTTAGACCCCTGAAAAAAGTTGCTCGCTTCTGATTGGTCGAAGATTGAAAGTTTTGTCTGACGTCATCATACTGCCCAAGGCGATATTTGTCTGGTTTTACGAACTCTTATTTTCGACAGACTAGCCAGCCCTTGCCCAATCCCACAGAGAGCAGAGCAAATTATAGCGCGAGTAGGATGAACCCCACCTGTCTACCTTAGGCCATAGCGTATGAATTTTAGACCCCTGGAAAAAGTTGGTGGCTTCTGATTGGCTGAAACTTTGTAAGTTTTTCTGACGTCACAATACTGCCCGAGGCGATATTCGTTTGGTTTTGCGAGATATGTTGTGCTTCTTCCGTAGAATTATATGCAATTTTAGTTACCCTTGGCGAACTCATATTTTTACTGAACCCACAGAGAGCCAAGCAAGTTCTGGCGCGAGTAGGATGAACCAAACGTCCACCCAAGAGGCCATAGCGTATGAATTTTAGACCCCTGGAAAAAGTTGCTGGCTTCTGATTGGCTGAAGATTGAAAGTTTTGTCTGACGTCATCGTACTGCCCGAGGCGATATGTGTCTGGTTGTGCAAGAAAGGTAGTGCTCCTCCCGTAGAATTATATGACTTTTCCGAACTCTTATTTTTCGACAGACTAGCCAACCCTTGACCGAACCCACAGAGAGCAGAGCAAATTATAGCGCGAGTAGGATGAACCCCACCTGTCTACCTTAGGCCATAGCGTATGAATGCTAGACCCCTGGAAAAAGTTGGTGGCTTCTGATTGGCTGAAACTTTGTAAGTTTTTCTGACGTCACAATACTGCCCGAGGCGATATTTGTTTGGTTTTGCGAGAAAGGTAGTGCTTCCCCCGTAGATTTTTTTTTTTTTTTTTTTTTTTTTTTTTTTTTTTTTTTTTTTTTTTTAAATGTCTAGTATTACAGTTTATTCCACTGGGGTTGAGGGCTGATGGGGGGGGTGGCTACGCAGAGGGCTGTTCTCGGGCAACATGCTGTGCGATGGGTTATATGAGTATATTGATAGTGTGTGTGTGTGTTGGGGGGGGGGGGGGGGCTGTGCAGAGGGCTGTTCTCGGGCAGCATGCTGTGTGATGGGTTATATAGGTACCGGTATATTGATATTGTGGGGGTGCGCAGAGGGCTGTTCTAGAGCAACATGCTGTGCTATGGGTTATATGGGTATATAGATAGGAGGGGGCTACGCAGAGGGCTGTTCTAGGGCAACATGCTGTGCTATGGGTTATATGGGTATATTGATAGGAGGGTATATTTTTTTTTATTTTTTTTTTTAAATGTCTAGTATTACAGTTTATTCCACTGGGGTTGAGGGCTGATGGGGGGGGGGGCTACGCAGAGGGCTGTTCTCGGGCAACATGCTGTGCGATGGGTTATATGAGTATATTGATAGTGTGTGTGTGTGTTGGGGGGGGGGGGGGGGCTGTGCAGAGGGCTGTTCTCGGGCAGCATGCTGTGTGATGGGTTATATAGGTACCGGTATATTGATATTGTGGGGGTGCGCAGAGGGCTGTTCTAGAACAACATGCTGTGCTATGGGTTATATGGGTATATTGATAGGAGGGGGCTACGCAGAGGGCTGTTCTAGGGCAACATGCTGTGCTATGGGTTATATGGGTATATTGATAGGAGGGGGCTACGCAGAGGGCTGTTCTAGGGCAACATGCTGTGCTATGGGTTATATGGGTATATTGATAGGAGGGGGGCTACGCAGAGGGCTGTTCTAGGGCAACATGCTGTGCTATGGGTTATATGGGTATATTGATAGGAGGGTGCTACGCAGAGGGCTGTTCTAGGGCAACATGCTGTGCGATGGGTTATATGAGTATATTGATAGTGTGTGTGCGTGTGTGTGTGTTGGGGGGGGGGGGCTGTGCAGAGGGCTGTTCTAGGGCAGCATGCTGTGTGATGGGTTATATAGGTATATTAATATTGTGGGGGCTGCGCAGAGGGCTGTTCTAGAGCAACATGCTGTGCTATGGGTTATATGGGTATATTGATAGGAGGGGGGCTACGCAGAGGGCTGTTCTAGGGCAACATGCTGTGCTATGGGTTATATGGGTATATTGATAGGGGGGGGGCTACGCAGAGGGCTGTTCTAGGGCAACATGCTGTGCTATGGGTTATATGGGTATATTGATAGGGGGGGGGGGCTACGCAGAGGGCTGTTCTAGGGCAACATGCTGTGTGATTGGTTATATGGGTATATTGATAGGAGGGGGCTACGCAGAGGGCTGTTCTAGGGCAACATGCTGTGCTATGGGTTATATGGGTATATTGATAGGAGGGGGCTACGCAGAGGGCTGTTCTAGGGCAACATGCTGTGCTATGGGTTATATGGGTATATTGATAGGAGGGGGGGCTACACAGAGGGCTGTTCTAGGGCAACATGCTGTGTGATGGGTTATATGGGTATATTGATGGAGGGGGGCTGCGCAGAGGGCTGTTCTAGGCCAACATGCTGTGTGATGAGTTATATAGGTGTATTGATGGGGGGGGGGGGGGCTGCGCAGAGGGCTGTTCTAGGGCAACATGCTATGTCATGGGTTATATGGGTATATTGACGGGGGGGGGGCCAGAGGGCGATTTTGTCCAGCTGAGGAAAGACGTGTTGTAGTCCAAATGCTCCGACGTCATCCTTGTTACCGCCAAAAACACCATCTGCAATGAATAATAAAATAAATTAGCTTTTTCAGTATTCGAGGACACGCTTACTCATATTATTCTGGTTATCATTGGACGATTTTATTAAGATTAGGAAGGATCTGAGGACGTTTAAGGGTTAATTGAGATCCTTTTTACCCCTCTGATTGCTCAAGATCCTTCCTAACCTGCTTCTAATCCTCCAATGTTACCCAAAATAAAAATAAAAGTCAATTCATAAATGAGGTAAATATGAAGGAAATACAAAGTCCTAAACATATTAAATGTACACATAGACGTATACTTAAGCCGGTATCACACGAGCGCTTTTTCACTCAACATTTATTCTCAACACTGGTCTGGCAGCTTATGAGGTCAACATATATTACAATATTTCGGTTACCTAAGTTCATCTGCCAACAGTCTAGTTTCCGATACCAGTGCAAAATATTCCAGAAATGTTGCCAGAAAAATTTTGATCATCGAATGTTGACTATAAAAGCTCTCGTGTGATACCGGCTTACATGTGAAGCAATAACACCATAAGCGAATTCAAACAAACATTATATTTTGGCTATTAGTAGACGATTTTACTTGGTTTAGGAAGGAGTTCTGACAATTAATAAAGGGACAATTCTATAGGTTCTTTCTAAGCTGAGTAAAATCATCTACTATAGTTGCCAGAATATAATGAAGGGGTTATTATCGTTAGTATGACTATGGTATATTATGGTCAATGTGGTGTATGAAGGGGCCGGGGTTACTGTAGGCCTATCACAATGCTGGGAGGTGGTGGGCGGAGCTTGGTGACATTGGTGACGCCTCTTATGTCACCTAACTCCACCCACTATTAAGGAAGTAGGCTGAGTTTGGTGACTCTGATTGGCCTGTGACTCCCCATAACAAATTACACCCACTCTGGAGGAAGTGGGCGGAGTTTGGTGACACTGGTGATGCCCATTATGTCACCAAACTACACCCACTATTGAAGTAGTGGGCGGAGTTTGGTGAAATTATGTCACCAGATTCCACCCACTATTGAGGAAGTGGGCGGAGTCTGGATAGGCGGATTTTGGTGACAACATTAAAGACTCACTGTTTTGTCAGTACACTCCGCCCACAATGCATTGAATTCACCAGCCTTACAATCTCCGTTCTATTTTTATTAGCGACATTAATTTATTTATATATGATTATTTATTAGTTCTAATTAATTATTAGCAGTATTCATTAGTTTCCTCTATGTGTCATTATGATCATATACCTTCTGTTATAATAAGGTGGCATAGTTGGTTAGGGCAATTCTTGGGGAGATTTTCACTTCAGGGTTCTTTTTCTGTACCCCCTTCTCCCTCATGTTTAGCCCCATCGGTTTTGACATATCAAAAGGTTCGCCTAATTAGTTTGGCAATTTTAAGACCTTTCGCCCCATTTCATGCCATTTTGGTGCGAATTGCCCTCGCTA
The DNA here is from genome assembly GCA_032716605.1 of Paralithodes platypus. NCBI lineage: Eukaryota > Metazoa > Arthropoda > Malacostraca > Decapoda > Lithodidae > Paralithodes > Paralithodes platypus. The sequence goes on from CM064483.1 coordinate 72,803,061, forward strand.
ATCATGTTTAATTTTTGCTATTTACAGGTAGGCCTATATGACATTATCTGTCAAGTCTATTTTAGGTATATTTGTAATTATTTCTACGCATATACATATCTAGAATCTAGCTATCTATCTATATACTTAGGCAGATACCCCACAGCTTGGGGTGGACGACTCCAGACAGAGCCCGAACAGGGACAACACGTATAATTAAAGTAATAACATAACAAGTAGCTACATAATAGCTGGACCTGTGGACAACTGTACACATCTGTCCCCAAAATGGCATCAGGCTGAAAATACTACTGCGCATGCGTCAGAGAGAGTTTTGGATTTGATTAGAGTTGTAAATGCTTATTATAGATGCTATATAAGCCCACCATCAATATCACTGCTGTCCATGATGATCTAAGGTTATACTATACCTTATATTAAACCTGAATGTCCTTGGTGTGGTCCAATGGTTCAGTAAATTGGTGTGACTTACTTGTTCTGGGTTCGTCGTCTGCTGCAGTGTTGATAACAGTGGCTGATAAGTAGGGCCATCTATCGGGGGAATGACAGGCTATTCTTTTAGACTCCATTATGTATACCTTACTGTAAACAACTTGTATATCTTATTTTGACCCTCATAGAAGGTTAGTCCTAGGTCTCTGAGTCTTCTCCTGGGCGTCCTAGATATGTTTGATTTATTTATATATTATTATTTGTTATTAGTATAAGTATTATTAGTATTATTTTTTTTTTTTTTTTTTTTATTTTGTCCCTATTCGGGCTCTGTCTCGAGTCGGCCATCCTTAGCTATGGGTTATGTGCCTGTGTATATAGGCTACTGTACATACATTTATTCATATAAATATGTATGTATGTATGTATGTATGTACTCTGGCACCGTCCCCAGTTTTCCTTTTTTTTTTTTTTTTTTTATAGGGGTGGCCGACTCGAGACAGAGCCCGAACAGTGACATCACAACACATCAGAAAAAACAAAACAAAACACAAAATCACAATTTTTTTTTTTTTTTGGCTGGTTGGCGGGCATGGTTTCTTTCCCTTTTGTATTGTATGTATAATTATACTCAGACACATACCCCATAGCTGGGGGTGGCCAACTCGAGACAGAGCTCAAACAGAAACAAAATTTAAAGTTCCAATTCTTAGGGTCTGGGACCACTTTCACGTTCCCTTGCCCCTTACTCTGTCTCGTCTATTTCCTGGCAATATTCCCCTTGAGGATTATGACGCCTTATAAATGTTTATTCTATCATTAGACGATTTTATTCAGCTTAGGGAGGATCTTTGGGAGTCGGAGGCATAATGGAGTTGCTTCAGACCCCTCAGATTCCGAGAGGTACTTCACAATCTTAATATAATCATCTAATTATAGCCAGAATAAGCTTAATTAATTAATGCTTCCATGTCTGCTGATAGGGTTAACATTTTGTAACGAAATAAAATGTGAGATTTTTTTTCTTCTTGGACTCCCTTCTCCCTCATGTTTAGCCCCATTCATTTTGATATTTCAAGACGATCGCCCATTAGTTTGGCTATTTTATGACCCTTCGCCTCATTTCTTTGTCAATTTTAAGATCTTTTGTGCCATTTAGGTGTCAATTTTTTCCTGGCGAGCGATAGCGAGCCTGTAGCTTAAGATGAACCGGCCTTTGGCCGGAACATTTTTCTACCGAAAAATTTACAAATTAATCTTGAAGGAGGGTCTTCTGAGGGTGTTTTTTAAGCTTGATGGAAGTCTAGGGAGGGAACTAAAAAAATTATAAAACTATATATAAATGAGTAAATAAATACCCCCTTCCCCCCTTAATATACTAAGACACAAGTCAAGGCAATAAAGAATACTCCATATTGCATCCAATAAAATGTATTGTTTTATATCAAATATCAACATACATATCAACATTAATGTTATATGCTGTATAAATATAATCATTTCCTATAAAATTCAGCTACAAAAAATGTCATATGCACTACTGAATACTGTAGAGCAAACTGTGTCCTTTGCACCAGCGATGTCTGTTCTATTATATTCTAACTATATCTAGACGATCTTATGCAGCTTAGGAAGGATTGAGATAGTTGAAAGCTTTATAATTGCTAGAGATCCTTCCTAAACTGAATAAAATCGATTAGTAGTAGCCAAAATATAATGAAAATAATTTTGACAGGTACAGAAGGGGTTTAATTTCACTTGGAATTGATAACATTGTAACAAAATGATCACAGCTTTGGCCACAGTATTTATGCTATTATCACAGAGTTAATGCCATACAATCTTAATGTGAGACAGGAATATACCAAATAAAGTCGGAAATAGATAAAATATTGTCACAATCTCTATAATATCGCTCTAAAATGGCTCAAATCTCCAGAATATCGCTATAATTCATGATGCTAGATGAGACCAGAACCTCTCCGGGAGGTCTGGGGCCGGGGAAATGCTGGAGGCCCCTAGTGATCCTGGGTCTTCTCCTGGGCGACCTAGATGTGTGTGAATATATATTTTGTTTTGTTTTTTATGTTGAGTTGTCCCTGTTCGGGCTCTGTCTCGAGTCGGCCACCCTCAGCTATGGGGTATGTGCCTGAGTATATAATATGCAAACATCAGAGTAAATGCCATACAACCTTAATGTGAAACAGGAATACATTATGGTGGTTTTGAGATATTTTCATTTCATAGTGTTGCTTTGCTAAATCTTCAATGTAGTATTTCTACATAGTGGTTTTGACAGATTTGTTTGTCTTTATAATGTGTGGTTCCTGTTTTGGTTTGTATGTTTTGCAAGTTTTACAATTTAAGTAGTCCCTCTTGCTCCTTGGGGATCTGTGTGGTGTAATTTAAGTAGTCCCTCTTGCTCCTTGGGGATCTGTGTGGTGTAATTTAAGTAGTCCCTCTTGCTCCTTGGGGATCTGTGTGGTGTAATTTAAGTAGTCCCTCTTGCTCCTTGGGGATCTGTGGTGTAATTTAAGTAGTCCCTCTTGCTCCTTGGGGATCTGTGTGGTGTAATTTAAGTAGTCTTGCTCCTTGGGGATCTGTGGTGTAATTTAAGTAGTCCCTCTTGCTCCTTGGGGATCTGTGTGGTGTAATTTAAGTAGTCCCTCTTGCTCCTTGGGGATCTGTGTGGTGTAATTTAAGTAGTCCCTCTTGCTCCTTGGGGATCTGTGGTGTAATTTAAGTAGTCCCTCTTGCTCCTTGGGGATCTGTGTGGTGTAATTTAAGTAGTCCCTCTTGCTCCTTGGGGATCTGTGTGGTGTAATTTAAGTAGTCCCTCTTGCTCCTTGGGGATCTGTGTGGTGTAATTTAAGTAGTCCCTCTTGCTCCTTGGGGATCTGTGGTGTAATTTAAGTAGTCCCTCTTGCTCCTTGGGGATCTGTGTGGTGTAATTTAAGTAGTCCCTCTTGCTCCTTGGGGATCTGTGTGGTGTAATTTAAGTAGTCCCTCTTGCTCCTTGGGGATCTGTGTGGTGTAATCATCAGTGTAGAAGAGGACCAAGTACAGCAAATATTATAATCTAATTTATTAATTTCACTCCCAATACCTAGATGTGTGTGAATTTGTGTTTTTGTGGGGTTTGTGTGTTTATTTTGGAAGTCTTACAATTTATTCCTAGTGTAAATAAATTACATTATTGAGATCGTTAGGGTGGAAAGCTCGATCTCTAAGTCCCTCCTGTGTGGTGTATGTGTCGGTGAGAGACATGACCGTTAGTGAAGCCTCCAGTTCACTCTTGGTGGTTTCTCTGTCGGCGTAGAAGAGAACCTCCACTGAAGCTTGGGTCATGATGAAGCCGTTGTCGGAGAAGATGCCCGCCACGTCCGTCTGGAGCCACACGAAGAGCGTCACGGCATCGCTGGTCACGCTCACGGTAAAGGTCCAGTTGCTCCCGCTGGACACTACCGGCTCTGATACACCACTCACCTGGGGGTAGATAAGGGTTGAACACTTGAAAAATACTGTATAGTCAAAACTTTAGTTTAATAATTAACCCTTCCAAGATCCGATTATGTATTTCTTTTCTGTGTATTTTTTTTGGCAATTATTAGAAGATTTTATTCAGATTAGGAAGGGTATTAAGTAATATAATTCTTAAGACGAAATGAAATTTATGAAAGCATGTGATCCTCTCAGAATACGAACCCAGGATACCACATACTAAACTTACATGCTCTAACCATTACCCCATCAAGACAGTTAAGGTTCAGCACATGACCATGATAAATATCCATGTATCGAATAATGGATATCATCATTTCAATCTAATCATGTACTGGACCCAACTGCACTATGAATAGCGTACTGCTTATGAGGAAAGAAAAATGTATGGGGCACAGAGCTCATAGTACCAACCTCACAATGCAAGGTCAATCACTTAAAAAGTACTGCAAAGTCCAAATTTTAGCATTAAACATAAATGCATAAGGCAACACCTGCCTGAGACTAGAGGAATGGGAGACTAAAACAATCTTACAGCCTTACTTACTTACGTTTCTATCTATTAATTTACTGTATATAGCCTACTCTGGCACATACATTTTATTTTTATTTTTTTTAGGGTGGCCAACTCAAGATAGCCTCAATAGGACAACACAACACAACAAAAAACAAAAAACATAAAACAGAACACAAATTCACACACATCTAGGTCGCTCAGGAGAAAAAGTCACGTTTCTAACACAGTTGTTGTTGTTGTTGTTCCCGAAGCTGCCTGGCCGAACAGCCCCGAGTCCCTGAGGAAGGCCATGGCCACGATCGGGCTTTCACACAGAGCTCTCATTGAGTGTAGATTGTGTTGTTGGCGTAAATGGTTGTGTTAAATGCAGTCTTCTATGATGTGTTTAATGGTATGGGGTGCTGTGTTACATCCCAGGCAGGCGTCGACAACGGAGTCATCCAGTCTCTTCTGATAGCTCAGGAGAGCTGGATGGTGTCCGCATCTCAGCCTGGCCAGGTGGACTCTGTCCTCGCGAGGAAGGGAGGATTCGGAAGGATGGATTTCGGGAGGTCGTGCTGGCAGCTGCGTGTTGTCTGTGAGTGAGTGGATGGATCGGCGAGAGATATGAGTATGGATGTGCTTCTGGAAGTTGGTTCGGGGTGGGCAGGGAGGGAGAGAGGACAGTAATTGTGTGTAATACCGTGTGCTGGGTGTTGTTTTGATATTTCATGGTGTCTGTGGGTGTGTTGCCATGTAGTTTAGTGGGTGGTCCTGGTTCGTGGAGGCTGCTGCCAGGAATTGAGTGCTTCTCATGTCCAGATGGTCTTTGACTTTGAGGATTTTGGTTTCTTGATGTAGGTGATCTGTGGGTGCAGTAGCTGTGCAGCCTGTAATGATCTTCAGGGCTTCGTTTTGAATAGTCTGTAAGGTCTTATGATGTGTTTCAGCTAGGTTAGAAGCCCAGGCTGGGCTTGCGTATTCCATCACTGATCTTATGTATTGTTTATATACTGTGGTGGTAGTTTCTTTGTTGTGTCCAAATTATTTTGTGTGAGCAAGTGACCTGAGGGCGTTAAGTCTGGGTGTCAGTTTCTTTTTAATGTTTGTGGTGTGCTGTTTGAATGTAATATGAGTATCATATGTTACTCCTAGGATTTTGGGTGTGTGTGTATGTGTTAGGGGTGTGTTGTTTATGGTGAGTTGAGGGATGTATTCGTGTTCTCCTGTCCAGCTTGTGAGCAGGGTTGCGGTGGATTTAGCTGGGGCTAGATTAAGTCTGTTTGTAGTGCACCAGCCATGTAGTGTGTTGAGATAGGGTTGAAGGAGATCTGTTGCTCTTTTTGGGTCATGGTGTGTGCATGTGAGTGTTATGTCATCTGCATAGGAGGCTAAGTTTATTTGGGGCGTATTGGGTGTAGTTTCGTGCATGTACAGATTGAAGAGTGCGGGCGATAGGACGGATCCTTGTGGGACTCCGTTTGGAAAGTTTCTGATTCTAGATGACTGACCGGCAAAAGATACGTGTGCACATCTGCCTGCTAGGAAGTTGGCCAGCCACCTTTTTGTGTTGTTGTGCATGTTTGTGTTGTAGATTTTGTTTGTTAGGTTGTGGCGGGGGATGGCATCGAAGGCTTTACTAATGTCGAGTTGTGGCTAATAGTGATCTGTGTGGTGGTCTAGCTGAGTTGATGCTGTCGAAAGCTCTTTGTGTAAGGTCTGTGAGAAGAGTGTTTGTGGAGTGCAGTGGCGTAAAGCCATGTTGTGTTGGAGCTAGGGGTAGGTCGGGTGTAATTAGTTGTAATACTAGGCATTCCATGACTTTGGAGGGGGTGCAAAGGAGTGTGATGGGGCGGTGCGAGGAGGGTAGCGTGGAGTCTTTGTTGGGTTTGGGGAATCTGGTGACACATTGAAGCTCTAATACAGTTAATTAATTCAGCCAGAATTTACTGTCAAAATGCATCATAATCTTCAAGGGTCTAAGCTTTCAGTGCCTTTTGTTCCTATGCATGTATACATACATTGGTTTAGCATAATTTTCCAGTACATGCATTGTAACGGCTCAGGCGGGGTTGCCTATCAGTAGTTGGAGTGTACTGTAGTACAATAAAGTCCTGCCACAGCACTGCCCTACCAAGTCATTACTGTGGCTGATGTTGGTATAGTGCTAACCATGCCTCAGCAAGACTCAACAGAGTCCCCCTGCAGCATCTGCAACCACACCAGCCTTAACAGTGTTACAAAAAGACATAACAAGACTCTACTGTATATTAGGCAATTTGGACTATAAACAATAAAGTCCTGCCCCAACACTGCTCCAATATGCAAACACTGTTGCAGACACAGGTGTGGTGCCAAACAGCGCCCAGGTAAGACTCAGTCCCCTGTGACACCTATCCGCACCCCACCAGCCTAGCAGTGCCATACCAAGACAGTGCTAAGATAAAGACTTTATTGCATAGTAATGGCTGTTGGTCCACAAGTCTATCGCCATCCCCCCTATTAGTCGCCTTGTACGACTTGCAGTAGGATGCGTGAATCATATTTTTTTTTTACTCCACCATTAGCTGAAGGCCCCCTAGCCCCCTGGGGGGATGCATGTATGTATATACTCAGGCACATACCCCATAGCTGGGGGTGGCCAAATTGAGACAGAGCCCGAACAGGGACAGCACAAAAAAAAAAAAAATAAATAAAAAAAAAAAAAAAAAAATCACACACATCTACAGTAGGTCACCCAGGATAAGACCCAGAGACCAAGGATCACTAAGGGCCTCCAGCACTCCCCCGGCCCCCGACCTCCCGGAGAAGTTCCGGTCTCAGCAGGCAGACATGCAGTGGAGCACACCACAGTGACCGCCCACCTAAGCTTAACAATATAGTTCTAATGATAGTCAGAATAAAGGCAAAAGTAGTTAAATAAAATCCCACCTGGAGCTGGGCATGTAGGAGGGGGGCGTCCTTTGGTCGTCCCATGAGGTAGAAGTTACAAGGGACCTGCAGTGTGTTGCCCTCGGGTAGTGTGAGGTGTGAGGTGAGGAAACACACGTCTACAGCATCGTATAGTCCGTCCTGGCAGTGGGTGTCTAGTTCAAGGTCAGACCAGATGTTCAGGCTCAACACTTCATTTGTTGCTTGTCCACTCTGGAATACAAAAGATTATACAAAATACATACATACATAAACAGAATACAGTACATGAATACAAAACCATTAAATTAAATACAGGTCTCCCTCACTATCCGATGCCCCGATTTAGGATATTATTATAGTTTTTTTAGGTGTTTGTGTTAGGGTTTTGGCTGGTCCCAGAATGCATCCCCATTTACCCCATTAATTTTAGAGTTTGCTATATGATTTTTCTATCTATGATCAGGGTTTCAGGAACGTTACCCAATCTTTAATCGAGGGAGACCTGTATGTGGATTATGAAAGTTATCTATACTGTACTAAGTTTGTCTTAATCTATTTGAGAAACTGGATAACTTAACTGAAATGCCTGCCAAACACAGCAAACTAAAGCATAACTATAATTGCAAGACAAATATTAGCTAATCAGAGATAACTAAATGCCTGGTCCTGATGTGGCGGCGTCTACGCCGTGGGGCCACCTCCCGAGGCTGCCAACCGCGGATGGCTGCCGACCCTCCACAGCCGAAGACAAAATCAACGACCAGTGGAGGAAAACCGGATGCCGGCCGCGGGGAGCAGTTTCGGGAGCCAAACCGTCACAACCATCGCCTGCCCCCTCCCTGGGGGCACGGGTCCTTGGAGCGGCTTCGGTCGCGCCGGGAATTTCCACACCTCTCACACCACACACACACACATCACACAGTTTTTCCTACACCGAGAAATGACTCTCCGGCTGTCATTTCTCGAAGACTTCTTCTAGCCGGAGACATTGAGAGCAACCCAGGACCCACGTTCACATACATATGTCCAACTTGCTCAAAACCCATCACTTCGAGTCGCCATACTAAGGGTTCAGTTCTCTGCAATTCATGCGGGAACTGGACCCACTTCACCTGCACAACACTTGCCTCCAAGAAACACTACACAAACACCTGGACCTGTTCCTCATGCCCCTCCCTCTCCCAGTCAAATCCCTCACCTAAAACCCGTCCACCTCTCCTCCCCAACCCACCTAACCTTCCCATATCATCCACTCCCCCCCCTAAAACCCGTCCACCTCTCCTCCCTAACCCACCTAACCTTCCCATACCATCCACATCCTCAACTCAACACACCACACCAAATCCTAATCCATTCCAACCCCCATCTCCTGCTCCCCAATCCCCACCCCCACCTCACCCATCCCAACCCCCAGCCCCTCCCTCACCCCCACCCCCACCATCACCCCCACCCCCACCCCCACCCCATCCTCGTGCAGCAGCACCCAACATACATCGTGCACATAACATTAACATTCTTCAACTGAACATAGATGGCATCAACACAAAGAAACACGAACTCTCACACTTCATCAAACAACACAACATACACATTGCCATCTTACAAGAAACAAAACTCCGCACAACACAAAAAACACCCACATTTCATAATTTCACCACCATCAGACAAGACCGGGCTGTCGGCGGGGGCGGTGGACTCATCACCCTGGTACACAAAGAAATATCATACATAGTAACCAGTGTACAAACCAAATCACTCCTCCCCCCAAATGATAACACAACAGAAATACAGTCAATTAAAATACGCACTGGCAACAACTCCAACATAACCATCATAAACACATACATCCCTCCCCAAACATCCCCTACAGTACCAAATGAATACAGACCACACTTACAACACATCACAAACACCCCCCACACATCATCCTGGGTGGTGACTTCAACGCCAAGACGTCGGCCTGGTTTGTCGACAACCCCGACACAGACAGAGGGCTGGTACTACAAAACCAAACCGATAACCTCATCATCCTTAACGACATCCATCAACATACCCATATTCCTCACCAAGCCCTCTATAACCCATCATCTCCAGACATCACCTTTTGCTCCCCAGAACTCGCCCCCACAACATCCTGGAGGGTGGTCAGAACCTTAGGCTCTGACCACCTCCCGATCATTATCACCACCAAAACCAGACTCACCCCAGCTAGCCACAAACACACATACACCAATTATAAAAGAGCTAACTGGGAAGCATTCACAAATGAGACAGAACAACACTTCACAACTCTAAACAGTACACCCATCACTAACATCAACAATGCTGTACACATACTCAATAAAACTATCCAAAACGCTGACAAGAAACACATTCCAAGAGGTAACAGAAAAAGACACAACCCCAACTTCACACCAGAAATTCAAAACCTCATCAGACAACGCGACATACTGAAACACTCCCCAGCACCCCACACACAAGACATCACACAACAAATTCAAGCACTCAACACCCAAACTAACAACAAAATACAAGAACAACAAAAACTAAATTGGAAAAACTTCCTACAAACACTTGATCACAAAACAAACCCCAAAAAACTATACAAAACACTAAACAGCATCACACTTTCCAACAGCAACACAACACAATCACATGCTGCAATCACAACAACAGACTCTACTCCTTCATGTAAACAACAAGCAAACACTCTCATCAATCACTTTTCACATGTCAGCCACCTAAAACCTCACAAAGACGACCGACGTGTCATCCGACGTAAGAGACAATTCCCCACAGACCCTGACTATACACCCTTCACCAATCACCAGACAAAGCATATCATCAACAATCTCAAGCACTCACCCGCCTGTGGCCTAGACAACATAAGCAACATACACCTCAGACACCTGGGACCACAAGGCATACAAGCACTCACTAACATATCAAACTACAGCTATTCACACAACACAATACCAGACATTTGGAAGCATGGTATCATCATCACATTCCCCAAACCCAACAAAGACCCCACGCTACCCTCCTCGCACCGCCCCATCACACTCCTTTGCTCCCCCTCCAAAGTCATGGAACGCCTAGTATTACAACTAATTACACCTGACCTACCCCTAGCTCCAACACAACATGGCTTTAGGCCACTGCACTCCACAAACACTCTTCTCACAGACCTTACACAAAGAGCTTTCGACGGCATCAATTCAGCTAGACCACCACACAGATCACTATTTGCCACACTCGACATTAGTAAAGCCTTCGATGCCATCGCCCGCCACAACCTAACAAACAAAATCTACAACACAAACATGCACAACAACACAAAACGGTGGCTGGCCAACTTCCTAGCAGGCAGATGTGCACACGTATCTTTTGCCGGTCAGTCATCTAAAATCAGAAACTTTCCAAACGGAGTCCCACAAGGATCCGTCCTATCGCCCGCACTCTTCAATCTGTACATGCACGATATAACTACACCCAATACGCCCCAAATAAACTTAGCCTCCTATGCAGATGACATAACACTCACATGCACACACCATGACCCAAAAAGAGCAACAGATCTCCTTCAACCCTATCTCAACACACTACATGGCTGGTGCACTACAAACAGACTTAATCTAGCCCCAGCCAAATCCACCGCAACCCTGCTCACAAGTTGGACAGGAGAACACGAATACATCCCTCAACTCACCATAAACAACACACCCCTAACACATACACACACACCCAAAATCCTAGGAGTAACATATGATACTCATATGACATTCAAACAGCACACCACAAACATTAAAAAGAAACTGACACCCAGACTTAACGCCCTCAGGTCACTTGCTCACACAAAATTTGGACACAACAAAGAAACTACCACCACAGTATATAAACAATACATAAGATCAGTGATGGAATACGCAAGCCCAGCCTGGGCTTCTAACCTAGCTGAAACACATCATAAGACCTTACAGACTATTCAAAACAAAGCCCTGAAGATCATTACAGGCTGCACAGCTACTGCACCCACAGATCACCTACATCAAGAAACCAAAATCCTCAAAGTCAAAGACCATCTGGACATGAGAGGCACTCAATTCCTGGCAGCAGCCTCCACGAACCAAGACCACCCACTAAACTACATGGCAACACACCCACAGACACCAAGAAATATCAAAAACAACACCCAGCACACGGTATCACACACAATTATTGTCCTCTCTCCCTCCCTGCCCACCCCGAACCAACTTCCAGAAGCACATCCATACTCATATCTCTCACCGATCCATCCACTCACTCACAGACAACACGCAGCTGCATGCACGACCTCCCGAAATCCATCCTTCCGAATCCTCCCTTCCTCGCGAGGACAGAGTCCACCTGGCCAGGCTGAGATGCGGACACCATCCAGCTCTCCTGAGCTATCAGAAGAGACTGGATGACTCCGTTGTCGACACCTGCCCGGGATGTAACACAGCACCCCATACCATTAAACACATCATAGAAGACTGCATTTCACACAACCACTTACGCCAACAACACAATCTACACTCAATGAGAGCTCTGTGGGAAAGCCCGATCGTGGCCATGGCCTTTCTCAGGGACTCGGGGCTGTTCGGCCAGGCAGCTTAGGGAACAACAACAACAACAACAACTAAATGCCTATACTGTACACACATACAAGTAAATACAAGTTTAAAGACCGCTTCATCCACAGAGAGCGTGCTTTTAGTCTCTTTACTGCAGCACAGTACAACAGTCTTGCCACAACAACACCCCATCATGTTATCATTGTGGCTGATGTTGGTATAGCGCTAACAAGACTCAACAAAGTCCCCCTGAAGCACTTGCACCAGGCGAAATCGCACCACACCAGCCTTAACCGTGCTGCAATAAGGCAGTAACACGAAATCACCATAACTGCTACAGAGCCTGACTGCACCACCGAAGTGGCGGGCGGTGGGGTCGCTGCATCCCTACGCCTATCTCTTCTCAATTTTCTTCTTAGTTCCACACAACATAAAGACAATATCGGAGCAAGTGCTCTGAAATGGTGTATAATCAACTGTCAAGTTTGCTGGGGCCAGGTATAGTATATCAACAGTGGTGATGAGGTAGTGTTGGTAAAACTATTGTAGTACTAACCATAGTGATAATTTTTCTATTAGAGAAAACATACAAGTAGTGCTGGTAAAGCTATTAATATACTAACCACAGTGATAGTTATGTTGTTAGAGAATATAGAGGTAGTGTTGTTAGAGCTATTAATGTACTATCCACAGACCAGTGATAGTTTTGTTGGTAGAGCATAGCTAAGAGGTAATGTTAGTGGAGCATAGAGAAGAGGCAACATTGTTAGAGCTATTAATATACTAACCACAGTGATCATTTTGTTTTTTAGAGTAGTGATGTTGGAGCTATTTATATACTAACCACAGTGATAGTTTTTTTGTTAGAGAATAAAGAAGCACTGTAGTGTTGTTAGAGCTATTATTGTACTATCCGCAGTGATAGCTATGTTGTTAGAGAATACAGAAGTAGTGTTGGTAGAGCTATTAATATACTAACCACATTGATGGTTTTGTTAATAAAGAAGAGGCAGCATTATTAGAGCTATAGATATACTAAATGCAGTGATATTTGTGTTGGCTGATGACACATATAATAAGAGATACTGTTGGTAAAGCTAAAAATTATTAATACAATATACTAACCACAGTGATAGTGGTGTTGGATGATGACACAGGAACCAATTGGTCGTAGCGATGGAGGTTGATGGTAAGAGTAGCTCCTTCAACGTCATCCATCAGATCACTCACCACGTACACTTTTACCTGATGGATAAATATAATTAACTTGTACAGTACTGTATAAATGAGGACTTAATGACTTTTTGTGTTACTGCTATAGGATTTGACAGAAGTTAAAATGTAAAACTTGCAAACTAAACAAACCAAAATTCGGACAAAGACAATATACTGTACAGTATAGGCAAAATAACTAATCAAAATTGCTATGTGGAAACAACGCTTATTAAAATAAAATTTATTAAATAAAAGAACACAATCCACCACATAGGGTGTACATCACTACATGAGCAAGTTTATCCGTTTCCCAAGCAAACTAATCGCACACATAACAACGCACTATTGTACTATTGCAGGCAAGTGTATATTTGTTGACAATAATATTCCTCTATGAGTGTTTTATAATAAAAATTTGCAGTATTTTACAGTTTCATTTTGGTTTGATAAATTTTCAGTAAACTAAAGCCTATTAATTATAATTAAGCCAAAATCATGACCCCTAAGCTCTTATAAAAATGTAAAACTTGCAAAATAAACAAACTAAAATAGGGACGACACCATATAACGGCAAAAACTTTTCAAAACCACTACAGTATGTGGAAATACCGCTAAAACTAAAAACATGGCTAGAGCAAATGGGCTGTATGAATACTTCCACGCCTATTTCCTGGTTGAATCTTTCCAAATGGTAGAAATAACAGATCAATTAAAATGTGAAACTTGCAACCCAAACAAACCAAAACAGGAACGCACACTATAAAGACAAAAAGAACTTATCCAAATCACTACAGTACTGAAGTTGTTTTGAGTTATGAGAGCTTGGGGTTGGTATTATTGTCTTACCTATAATGAACAGGGTACAGTATTTATATTTTCACCAACTCACTAATTAACCCTCTTCGACATATGACGCAATTTTGAGCCTATTAGGGATACTTTAAAGCCTTTGTTACCATCAGGGGTATTTACAAACCTTTAGTTTAGTTACTTCAACCTCTGTAGTTGTCTTTGAGTTAGCTGTGGGCAGAAAACTAATTTTGGAGAGGTAATTATAAGAGTGAGAGAACTCTATCTTATTGCTAATCTGGCAACCTCTGCGTCATATGAGTCAGAAGGGGTTAACTAACAAAAAAAAAAACTAATAAAATCAATTAAACTAATGAATACATGTGGTACTCCCAGGATTCCAACCTAAGATACTCACACTGAAATTCCGCACACTAACCAGTACGCTATAAAGACAGCTAAGAAAATTACTGTATGCAACTGTACTAAATTCATATTTTTTCACCAACCAACTTTACTTCTACACACAAGACATCACACAACAAATTCAAGCACTCAAAACCCAAACTAACAACAAAATACAAGAACAACAAAAACTAAATTGGAATAACTTCCTACAAACACTTAATCACAAAACAAACCCCAAAAAACTATACAAAACACTAAACAGCATCACACTTTCCAACAGCAACACAACACAATCACATGCTGCAATCACAACAACAGACTCTACTCCTTCATGTAAACAACAAGCAAACACTCTCATCAATCACTTTTCACATGTCAGCCACCTAAAACCTCACAAAGACGACCGACGTGTCATCCGACGTAAGAGACAATTCCCCACAGACCCTGACTATACACCCTTCACCAATCACCAGACAAAGCATATCATCAACAATCTCAAGCACTCACCCGGCATACAAGCACTCACTAACATATCAAACTACAGCTATTCACACAACACAATACCAGACATTTGGAAGCATGGTATCATCATCACATTCCCCAAACCCAACAAAGACCCCACGCTACCCTCCTCGCACCGCCCCATCACACTCCTTTGCTCCCCCTCCATCAGGGGTATTTACAATTTTTTTACATTTATTCCAAAGTCATGGAACGCCTAGTATTACAACTAATTACACCTGACCTACCCCTAGCTCCAACACAACATGGCTTTAGGCCACTGCACTCCACAAACACTCTTCTCACAGACCTTACACAAAGAGCTTTCGACGGCATCAATTCAGCTAGACCACCACACAGATCACTATTAGCCACACTCGACATTAGTAAAGCCTTTGATGCCATCCCCCGCCACAACCTAACAAACAAAATCTACAACACAAACATGCACAACACAAAACGGTGGCTGGCCAACTTCCTAGCAGGCAGATGTGCACACGTATCTTTTGCCGGTCAGTCATCTAAAATCAGAAACTTTCCAAACGGAGTCCCACAAGGATCCGTCCTATCGCCCGCACTCTTCAATCTGTACATGCACGATATAACTACACCCAATACGCCCCAAATAAACTTAGCCTCCTATGCAGATGACATAACACTCACATGCACACACCATGACCCAAAAAGAGCAACAGATCTCCTTCAACCCTATCTCAACACACTACATGGCTGGTGCACTACAAACAGACTTAATCTAGCCCCAGCCAAATCCACCGCAACCCTGCTCACAAGTTGGACAGGAGAACACGAATACATCCCTCAACTCACCCCTAACACATACACACACACCCAAAATCCTAGGAGTAACATATGATACTCATATGACATTCAAACAGCACACCACAAACATTAAAAAGAAACTGACACCCAGACTTAACGCCCTCAGGTCACTTGCTCACACAAAATTTGGACACAACAAAGAAACTACCACCACAGTATATAAACAATACATAAGATTAGTGATGGAATACGCAAGCCCAGCCTGGGCTTCTAACCTAGCTGAAACACATCATAAGACCTTACAGACTATTCAAAACAAAGCCCTGAAGATCATTACAGGCTGCACAGCTACTGCACCCACAGATCACCTACATCAAGAAACCAAAATCCTCAAAGTCAAAGACCATCTGGACATGAGAGGCACTCAATTCCTGGCAGCAGCCTCCACGAACCAAGACCACCCACTAAACTACATGGCAAC
Organism: Paralithodes platypus; assembly: GCA_032716605.1. NCBI lineage: Eukaryota > Metazoa > Arthropoda > Malacostraca > Decapoda > Lithodidae > Paralithodes > Paralithodes platypus. Next base: position 72,819,172 of record CM064483.1, read on the forward strand.
ACACCCACAGACACCAAGAAATATCAAAACAACACCCAGCACACGGTATCACACACAATTATTGTCCTCTTTCCCTCCCTGCCCACCCCGAACCAACTTCCAGAAGCACATCCATACTCATATCTCTCACCGATCCATCCACTCACTCACAGACAACACGCAGCTGCATGCATGACCTCCAGCTCAATCAGTGCAAACTGACCGAGAAATTTACGAACAAATTGCAGATGTAAGTAACTCACAAGATACCGTAATTTTTGGTGACTTTAATTTACCTGTGACCAAGTGGGGCGATACTCTTACTTCACACTCCGGACATGACTTGTATACGAACTTGCAAGAGAGTTCGCTTTATCAATTTGTTGGAACGCCGACCCGTGCTAATAACGTTCTTGACATTGTACTTGCAACAAAAGAAGAATTAATAGAGAATTTGAATGTTGGTGATGAATTCAGTAACAGCGACCATCGTACGATAACTTTCACTTTAAAGTTTACTAGTAACGAACCAAATAATAGCATCGAAAAAGTCCCTAATTTCAAGAAAGCAAACTTCCATAAACTTAGAGCTATGTTTAAAGAAACTGACTGGAGCTTTTTAATTCACAATAACGACATAAATACATCTTGGAAGTTATTCGAAGCCACTTACCTAAAAGCAGTGCAAGACTGCATACCATCGAAAACTCGGCGTCCAGGCCATAATAATAAGCCCAAATGGTGGAATAAAGATATTTCAAACTGCCTGCTTGCTAAAAAATTTGCTAATGATAGATTAAAATCCTTACAAAATGACGAAGAACGGCTGAAATTTGTAGAGCTACGACGCAAAGCCAAAAAGTTAATTAAGCAAAGTAAAAAGACCTTAGAGTTACATATTGCGAATCAAAGTAAAACAAACCCGAAAGAATTCTATAGTTATATCAGAAAGAAAAAAGTCGTTACTTCAACTGTTGGACCGTTAGTCGATGAAAATGGAGAATACACCAAAGACGAAGAACAAATGAGTAATGCCCTCAATACCTTCTTTGCATCAGTTTTTACAACAGAAGACCTCAGTGATATCCCTACACCATCGCCGATTCAGATTGATAATTAAGATGTTCTATGCAATATCACCGTTACAGAGAGAGAAGTATTGAATTGTTTAGATAAACTCAAGGTAAATAAAACGCCTGGACCTGATACAATCTCGCCTAGAGTTCTAAAGGAAGCTAAGGATGAGCTCTCTAAACCACTGACATTACTATTCAATAAATCCTTGCAGTCTGGAACTATGCCCGATCAGTGGAAGCTAGCCAACGTAACACCGATATTCAAAAAAGGCAGCAAATCCCTACCCAGTAACTATCGTCCAATTAGCTTAACCTCAGTTGTATGTAAAATGCTAGAAACGGTCATACGAGACAGACTCGTAAATCACTTAGAGGAAAATAACATACTTAAAGATACTCAACACGGCTTTCGTAAAAAACGTTCCTGTTTAACAAACCTCTTAGACTTCTTCCACGATATCCTCAACCTCTACGATGAGAGTAAAGCTGTAGATATTATATACCTTGATTTTCAAAAGGCCTTTGACAAAGTTCCCCACAAACGTTTACTGCTAAAACTAAAAGCGCATGGAATACAAGACGGTGTGTTGAAATGGATAGAAAATTGGCTCAGCGACAGAAAGCAAAGAGTAGTCATAAACGGTTAAGGCATCAAAATGGACCAATGTAAGTAGCGGGGTACCCCAGGGATCGGTACTAGGACCAATTCTCTTTCTAATTTACATCAACGACATAGATGAGGGTCTCACCTGTACAATCTCAAAATTTGCTGACGATACAAAAATTGCAAATAGCGTACTCTCAAAAGAACAAGTTGACGATATACAACACAATCTAGATAAATTGTCATGTTGGGCCCAAATTTGGCAAATGAGTTTCAATGCGGATAAATGTAAAGTACTACATATCGGATACCTAAATGAGAAAGCAAACTATTCGATGAATGGCACTCAGCTTAAGAATGTAAACAGAGAAACCGATCTGGGAGTAACAATATCGAGTAACCTAAAACCGAGTCAACAATGTTCAGAAGTTGTTAAGAAGGCAAACAAAATAATTGGCTTTATAGGCAGGTCATTTGAGCATAAATCCAAAGAAGTTATCCTAACCCTTTACAATTCATTAGTCCGCCCTCTTCTGGAATACTGCGTTCAATCCTGGTGCCCTTATTACCAAAAAGATATAAACAAGCTAGAACGAGTTCAACGTAGAGTTACCAAAATGATACCTAGCCTAAAGAACAAACCATACGAAGAGCGTCTTAGAGAATTAAATCTATTTCCTTTAACCCAGCGCAGATTAAGAGGTGACTTAATTCAAGTGTTCAAAATCATCAAAGGCATCGACAATATGAACTGTAGTAAGTACTTCACTATCGACCAATCTAATTACACGCGGGGAAACGGTTGCAAAATTATTGGTAAATCTTTTAACTCACACGAATCTAAGAATTTCTTCTTCAATCGAGTTGTCAACTTGTGGAATGGGCTTCCCCGAAACGTTTATAGACTGCATCACCGTTGATCCATATAAACTCCGCCTAGACAAATATCTCGCATCAAACCCGCGACGGACTGACTGCGTTTGTAAATGAATAACTTTATTTTATCCCCCCTCAGTTACTAACCCATCTGTCCCCTACTAACTTCCTAATCCTGCCACAGACATTAGTTCCAGGGCAGTAATTCCCTTTCCAATGTTCCCTTACCCACTCTAAACCACTGTTTGGACACTTGATCCTCAGTGTTTTGGAGGACAAGCAACCTAGAAGGGTCACTAGATCTGTTGTTGCTTGATTTCCTTTGTACTCCTTTGTACCTCCCGAAATCCATCCTTCCGAATCGTACCTTCCTCGCGAGGACAGAGTCCACCTGGCCAGGCTGAGATGCGGACACCATCCAGCTCTCCTGAGCTATCAGAAGAGACTGGATGACTCCGTTGTCGACGCCTGCCCGGGATGTAACACAGCACCCCATACCATTAAACACATCATAGAAGACTGCATTTCACACAACCACTTACGCCAACAACACAATCTACACTCAATGAGAGCTCTGTGGGAAAGCCCGATCGTGGCCATGGCCTTTCTCAGGGACTCGGGGCTGTTCGGCCAGGCAGCTTAGGGAACAACAACAACAACAACAACAACTTCTAAACTCAATTAATGAAATCAACAAATACATGTGGCACTCCAAGGTCTCGAACCTAAGATACTCACACCAAAATTCTGCGAATTTATGCATTACGCTACCAAGACAAAAATACATGATGGACTTACATTTTCTACATCCATGTACAGTATACAGAAGTTATAACCGGAGCAAAGAAGTTCTTGACGTAGTAGTGGAGCATCTTCCAACGCCCTTTGTACTCTGTAATATCAGTTATGTATTAGGGGGTATCACACGGGAACTTTTATGGTTAATTTATAATTATAATGTAAAACTTGTAAAACTTGCAAAACAAACAAACCAAAACAAGGACAAGACAATATAATGGCAAAAGAATATATCAAAATCGCTATGTGGAAATATATTTAGCAAAATAAAATGTTTGAAATATTATTATGTTACCTCCACCAACCGACTTTACTCCTAAACTCAATTAATGAAATCAACAAATATATGTGGCAGACCAGGGATTCGAACCCAGGATGCTCACACCAAAATTCAGTGCATTTATCCATTGCGCTATGAAGAACACAAAAACCACCACATAGGGTGTACATCACTACATGAGCAAGGTAATCTGGTTTCCAAGCAAACTAATCGTACATATAACAACGCACTATCTTCACAATCAAGTAATTAGTCAATTTGGGAAGTTCAGGACGTTCTGGTAAATTCTGTACAATTGTTGAACTGACCAATAGATGCCCAAGACACTCCCTGCCATATGTCGTTGAGTTTCCAGTATAGCGCTCCCATGGTGTACCCTTCACCCTCGTCCGTCACTGAACTCCTCCAGCGCCGGTAGAACTCTGTCTCCGCCTTTACTGCCATGGCTTGGTGAACCTAAGCAATACACAAGTACAGTCACTCAGAAAGGTTTGTGAACATACATATATACACATAAAAGTTCATCCAAAGAGAGCGTGGTTTCAGTACTTCAGTACAGTAAAAATTAAAATGTAAAACTTGCAAACAAAGCAAACCAAAACTTGGACAAAGACAATACAAAGTCAAAACAACTTATCAAAATCGCTATGTGGAAACAACGCTTACTAAAGTAAAATTTATGAAATAAAAGAACACAATCCACCACATAGGGTGTACATTACTACATGAGCAAGTTAATCTGTTTCCCAAGTAAACTAATAAAGACTTGCCACAACACAGACCCATCATGTCATCACAGTGGACAATGTTGGTACAGTTTATAGTCTATTTGCTGCAAGTAGGCGAGAAATCATGACCTCTAACTTCTGTAACTCAAAAACGACTAGTGTAATCGAGCTAATATTTCTACCATTTGGGAAGAGTCAGTCAAGGAATAGATGTGGAAATGTACAGCCAATTTGATCTAGCCCTTTTTGAATTCCAGAGGATAGAGGTCATGATGTCTCGCCTACTTACAGCAAATTGACTATAGTGCTAACAGTGTCTCAGCAAGACTCAACAAAGTCCCCCTGAAGCACTTACACCTGGCGAACTTTTTTATATTTATATTTGTTTTATGTGATAGTTTAACCAGACCACTGAGTTTCAGAACAAAACTCTCATAGGGCTGGACCGAAGGATTAGGGTAAGATGAGACCGAGACTGTTAGGGATGAGAATGCAAGAACTGAGAGACTAAATCAGGCTAAGATGGTGATGCAAACTAATACCAATGGTTTAACAATACATGAGTGAAAGACTTAGTGGTGGAAGAATATATGAGCAAGCAAAATATATAATAGCCATCTTTAGTAAAAACATTTAAAGGAGGTAGGATGACATAAAAACTGTGGAGTGTCACAAATTCCGTTCAGAATGTGAGAGAAAAACAAAAAAGAAATATTATACAGGTCTCCCTCGATTTACGATTGGGTTACGTTCCTGAAAACACAATCTTAAATAGAAAAATCGTATAGCAAACCATAAAATTAATGGGTAAATGGAGATGCGTTCTCGGAAAAGCCAAAACCCAAACCCAAACACCTAAAAACCTATAATAATATCGTAAATCTGATAGTGAGGGATACCTGTATTATTATATTTTTTCACCAACCAACTTCACTTCTAAACTCAATTAATAAAATCAACAAATACATGTGGCACTCCAAGGACTCGAACCTAGGACACTCACACCAAAATTCTGCGTACTTATGCATTACGCTATCAAGAACAACAAACTAATCATCTGTACCTAACGGACTTGCATCTTTTCACCCAACTTAGTTCATCCATCTTCAATAAGAAACCACAATAAAACTGTCTTGTAGGATATAATTGTAGGTAAAAGCCCTCTCTTATGGTACTGATTTTCACCCTGGGCCACAGAAATACATCACCCACACTGAAAGGCTTAAATAGATAGATACTAAATATTCATGTAAAGCCGGCGTCACACGAACAGATTTATTGACAAATTGTATAGGTCTGGAAGCCACTACTATAATATATACTGTATACTGTATATTTTTTTCTCCAGCCGACGGTACATTGCCATATCCCCATCTTGAATAAGCTGCTATTATGAAGGATATGTAAAGATCTATGTTTTTACTTATGAATACTTGACATTACAGTAATATGACAGACAGTAGTTTCGTATTATTACAGAAGTATCGAAAAACCATCTGCTAACAAATTGAATATACCGTCAGCTGAAAAAGAACACACTACAGTATACTATACAACTGTACTGTACTGTACAACAACAACAACAACAACTTTACTTCTTTTATCATTTTCAAGGACTTGTAATCTTGCAAGTTCTACATTTAAATTATGGCTATTCATGATTATCAGCAACAAAATTAAAAATACCGTTACATTAATTTATAATCTCTTATTTGTTTTCTCATTTGTTTAACCAGACCACAAAAACCCTAGAACCCTCATAGGGGTGTTATAATCAAGGTGGCAAAGGACAAAATGGCAGACTTCCGATACATACATATACATCTACAGTATCTATCTAGGCTACTCAGGCACATCCCCGAGTTTTTTTTTTTTTTCTTTTTTAAGGGGAATATACCTGAGTAGATAGTTAGATAGATAGATACAGTGACTCCTATATATCCACCGCTGAAGTTCTCGTGTGATGCTGGCTTAAAGTTATCTGGTGCAACATCTTGGAGGTAATTATAAATATTCTATTTAATCATATTTTAGGGATTTGATTGCTTTTGCTATTTTCGAGTAATGTACTTTTAGTTTTCCCAATAGATTAAAGAAAGCTTCCCCAGACACCATTCAAACAAAACAATGCCCCCAGACCCCCTTCAAAATTGCAGGCTAGCTATCGTTCGCCAAACATAAATAGACACTTGAATGGGGTGAAGCATCTTATAATCCCCAAACTAACATGGTGAAACATCTTAAATCTCCAAACTAATAGTGTGAAACAGGGACGGCCAAAAAGACCCAGCCTGGCACCAGATAGGAGTAACCACTTCCGCACGATGACGTCTTTTTACCCCTTATTCTGGCTAAAGATGGACGATTTCATGCAGTTTAAGAAGAACATAATATGTTATTCAGAGTGTTTATTGAGATTGTATTTACCCCTTTGAGTCCTACAGGTGGATTATAAGCTAAAGAAAATTGTGTAATGGTAACCAGAATAGGGCCAAATTTACGTCATTGTGCTGAAGGGGTTAATGGGATCCTTCACATACAATAAAATCACATTTCCGATATGTTAAAAAAATACAGACTGAAAATAAACCTTTAATAATCAGACAGCATACAAAAAGGAGTATATTAGACAAATGTTGGTGATGTAACATTATCGTGAATGTGTGTACACTCGGCCTATTAAGTGATGTCTCGGCACCAATTATGTTTTGATCAATAATTGGTATCGGCAATATTTACTCATGGTTTCTTTTTTTTGAGTGAGAATATACAAACATGTTCCTACACTTACCCACCTTATTCAACATCTGACAGACATTAATCCAGCACAGAGCGAGCCAAACGTAATGACAGCTTAGACATGACTTATTAGCGCCCCCATTACACTCAAGGACATAAACCGTGGTCTTTGGTTTATGAAGCAATCCTGAATTGAATCAAATCTGTCCAATTATCTGTTAGATGAGAGAAAGAATTAAAATGTAAAACTTGCAAACTAAACAAACCAAAATTGGGACAAGGACAATATAAAGTCAAATTAAATTATCAAAATCGCTATGTGGAAACAACGCTTACTAAAATGAAAATTATTAAATAAAAGAACACAATCCACCACATAGGGTGTACATCACTACATGAGCAAGTTAATCTGTTTCCCAAGCAAACCAATCGCACATATAACAACGCACTATCGTCACGTTAAAGGAAGTAGTCAAGTTTGGGAAGTCCGGGACGTTCTGGCAAATTTTACTAAACTCTGCATGAATAAAGAAACTACATGTTAAATGTCAAAATATTATTTAAAATCAAATTTGCAACATGACAAGACATTAACAATAGTAAAAAATACAAATATTGATAAGATATCTATACTATTACAAAATAATATATAAAATACAGTACAGCACTCACTAACGATAGTGCTATCGGGTAGGTACCTGTAAGCATAGCATGCCTCAAGTGACCCCTATCAATAACTACCCTACAAATAACCTACATTTATAGCACAAATAAACTAAGGAAATCGCAAAAAGTAAGCAATTGATACTATCGACAATGAATACATATAATATAAAGAGAAATAATTGCAAAATATGAAGTAACAACAGATTTAAACAAAGAGTACTCTTTTAACAAGAACAATAAATTTAAAAAATCATCAATATTAATAATAATAATAATAGAAAAAGAAAAAGAAAAAGATAAACAATAAATACAGACAAAAAGTAAGCAGAGGTTATACAAGAAACTTCAAGTTAAAAATGCTTGATTAAAATTATTGATGTCAAATTTTAGAATACAGTCACAATAATTGACCCTAAAAAGATTAAATTTATGGAACAATTTACTTGCCTCAAAAGATGAGAGAAAGAAAAAAGGGAAAAATATAAAAAGGAAAATGCGACCGCTCGAGAATCCACTTGGAGAATTGGCGCTCATGACAAATGAAATACCAGCATATTATCATTATTAGCATTATTACTCATTATACTTTTACGAACAAAGACAGAGAAAGAGGCGAGGGAATACGAAAGTGGTCGTGAACCCCTAAGCACTGCCTCGAGTCGGCCACCCCCAACAATGGGGTATGTTCCTGGGTATGTAGATAGATAGATTACTAATTATTTGCTAATTGGAAGTTTGTTTATGCTGTTCCGAGAGTTTATATTAGGCCACAACTTTTGAAGGTGTCCCACCTTCATAACTTCAAATCAACTTTCCTCTATTGGTTTAATACAAAAATACTTATGAACCACACTGAACACATGGTGAGATGGATGTGTGGGGCCAGGCTACAGGATAGAATAACAAATGTTGAGCTGAGGAGACGTTTAGGTATAAAGAGTATTAGCGAGGTGATGCGTACAAGTAGACTGGGATGGTATGGACATGTGGAGAGAATGGATGAACAAAGTGAGATGGATGTGTGGGGCCAGGCTACAGGATAGAATAACAAATGTTGAGCTGAAGAGACGTTTAGGTATAAAGAGTATTAGCGAGGTGATGCGTACAAGTAGACTGGGATGGTATGGACATGTGGAGAGAATGGATGAAAAAAATTGGGTGAAAAAATGCAGGTATGTGATTGTGGCGGGAGCTGCACCAAGGGGTGGACCGAGGAAGACCTGGGATCGGACTATACGTGCCGATCTCAAATCCAAGAACTTGACAAGTGAAGCAGCCCTTAACAGGGTTGCTGGAACGCCGCCATTAGGACAAGAGACTGAACTTCACTTATGTGTGGAACACTCAGTCTTAACATTTTATGTATGTATGTATGTACATCTAAAACATTAAAGCTTTGATTGTATTTGCTTAGAATATTTTGTCACATAGAACTTATAGTCGGTTTCATTCCATCTGACGGTAAATTGAATCCCTTAGGCAATAATTAATATTAATATTAGTTTAACCAGACCACTGAGCTCTACAAAGAACTCTCATAGGGCTGGCCCGAAGGATTAGATCAAGATATACTGTATAACTAAACGAGTCAAGATAAATAGGGAAGGGCAGTAGGGGAACAAATCGAGGAAGGTGAAGACACGCAGACATTTCTCGCCATGTCACCAGTTCAGCCAGACCACATGAGCTCCACATCAGAGCTCTTATAGGGCAGGGCCGAAGGATGAGGCAAGAACTGCTACACCGCAAACACCAACCAAGAAGTGATCAGGGCGAAGAATGAGATCAGGTCGAAGGTAGAAAAAATCACATCGAGAAGCAAAAAATGCATAACCGAATGGAATCAAGTCACTTCGGCCACATCAGCAACTGGAAGAGACAAATCAGGTCAGGAGTCTGCTACCTAGCCAGGCCAGGGAGACATGAGATATAGGCCGCCCGACGACAGCGAATGGGACAGAATAAGAATAGAAGGGGAAAAACATGAATGAGGAATGAAAAAACTACTCAAAATTAGTCAAGCTTGAGGACGAAAGCTCAAGGGGAGAGAGGGAGGGAAATAACCACAACCATCCCCCATCAAGCTCCAGTCGCCGGCCCCGAAGTCCCCCAACCGCGGCAAGGATAGTAATATCAGGGGGGAACCCCTTAGCAGCTCATTTCTCGATCACTAATGGCATACTATGAAAACTACTCTGTCTCTGCATCACATCAAGACCAAGTTTATATAATTAGCACCATATTTCACTACAAAATCAATAAAATAACTGAGAAATCTTGACGGGAACATTGCAATTTATCGCCAGTTGCAAAAAACAGAGTATACCTGTATATAGAAAGATAACCAGAGATGAAATTATATAGGCAGAGCATAACATTTAACCGTGATTGTACAGCCAAACTGAAACTATATAGATTGCCGAATACCTTAATGGTGATTTGTATGAAATCTAGACAGAGAGACATTAACTCAACACTTCTAGAATGTATAACAAATAGTAATAAGCCTTTGAGGATTATGACACATTTTTACAGTACAGTACTGTGTATTCTGGCTATCATTAGGCGATTTTATTCCGTTTTGGAAGGCCTTCTAACAGTCAAAGGGGTAAAAACTATCTGAATCATCCCTCTGACTCCCACAATTCCTTCCTAAACTGAATAAAATAGTCTAATGATTGTAATGAATAGTAATGATAGCCAAAATAAACTGTTAAAACGCATCATAATCCTCGAGGGGTTAAGCTGGTATCACACGAGCGCCTTTTCCATCAACAAATATTCTTAACGCTGGTCTGGCAGCTTATGATGTAGGAATAGTTTTTTACACCATACCCGAAAGAGGATTTATGGAGCTCCGATCTTACTCTCAACCATCTGAACAATTTTACCAACACACCTAAACTTCGTTTAAAATGCGGAAATAGCCTCCCGAAAATATCATGCCCTGGTGGGGGCACGAACTCTTGACCCTTGGGTGTGAGGCAGACACCTTACCAGTTAGACCAATAGAGATATCCCACTTGGCCTATTCGGCTCGGGGTATTTCCGCATCCGATCTGTTTAGGCTAGCCTATTTTCACTGACTTTACACTACTTCACCTTCTGGTGAAGCGAAAGCTCCGAACAGAGAGGAACAGCTTGAGCCGAATCGACCGAGATGTCCGCCGAGAGATGAACGGGAATGGAGAGTCAACTTCACTGAGCAGTGCACCACACGCACCTACTAACTGCCCAGTTGGCAACTCGCTTGGGCGGCTGGCAACTTCCACAACCCAACCCAAGCGTGTCTCACAACACTCCCTGCTCTCTCCTAACCTCTTCCTTGTCCTACAGGACAAGGAATAAAATTAGTTTAACCAGACCACTGAGTTCCATAAAGATCTCTCATTGGGCTGGCCCAAAGAATTAGATCAAGATGAACAACATATCAAGTCAAGATAGATTGTGAAGGGCAGGAAGGGAACAAAGCTAGGAAGGTGAAGTCCACGCACCAATTCTCGCCATTTCATCAGTTCAGACGGACCACACGAGCTCTACAGCAGAGCTCTGATAGGGCAGGGCTGAAGGAGGAGGCAAGTACTGCTACACTGCAGCACCAACCAGAAGTGCTCAGGGGAAGAATGAGAGATCAGGTCGAAGGTAGAAAAAATCCTAAAGAGATGCAAAAAAAATACACTACCTGAGGGGAATCGAGTCAGCTTGGCCCCAGCAGCGACCGAAGAGACAAATCAGGTCAGAAGCCTACTACCTAGCCAGGCCAGGGAGGCAAGTGATATAGGTTGCCCGAGGACAACCGAATGGGACAGAATAAGAATACAGTAGAAAGGGAAAAACATAGAAAGAGGAAAGAAAAACTACTCAAAATTAGTCAAGCCAACAACGAAATCTCAAGGGGAGAGGGAGGGAAATAACCACAACCATCCCCCATCAAGCTCCAGTCGCCGGCCCCGAAGCCCCCCAACCGCGACAAGCGTAGTAGTACCAGGGGGGGCCACCATCATTCTAATTGACAATTCATTCACCGAGGGATTAAATTAATCCATATGAATGCTTTTAAAACAAGCCACTTTATTAACTTTTAACAATCTGTACAGTAATCTGTTATTGGTTATGTAACAATTGTACAGCTTTACCTGGTTTTACAATTAAGCACTAGAGTTGACATGTTCTGACTCAAGTTCTCTTCCCTTTCTGGCATAAACATTACGCCTATTCCTAGTGCAGTTTGGTCCGAGTACAGTATTTGATATCCAGTATTCGATAAATGGACATCAATCGTCGTCTTGTACTAAATCTTTTACTGTCTTGGTGGTACAGTATAACGGTTGATGCGTGTAAGTTCTGTACGTGGTGTACTGGGTTCGAATCCCCGGAGGATCATATGGTTTCATTGCGAGTTATTGGTGTTAAGTACGATATTAATAAAAAACTATCTAAATTTCAGTATACTTTATATAAGTAGTTGAACACCGGTATGATTCCCATATTCTAAGAGAAGATTTATGTTAAAGGCTTCATCAACCTGTGATTCCAACTCTCAATGGTTTAATTTATAAATATCAGACATACTGTAGTCGCAAATACACTTAAAACAGGAATGATTATAACCTGCACAGAACTATATTTGTAACAGATGACTTTGTACAGCTGTCTACCATCTTTCTTGCCCTGTTGTTGATTTTGTTCGGAGGTAAAAACAGTATGATTGACTTAATGGTACAAGCGGAATGTGTCCCAAGATAGTAAATCAATCATATCAATTTACGGTTGCAAAACAAACCACACTCGTAATCATTCTTACAAATTTTACTTCCATACATAAACTCACAGGAACTGAATGAACATAAACGAGCAAATTAACTTTAATGATTATTTTTTTTAAAGTTTACATCACCTTTCGAATTAAATTATTCTATTTACCCATTACAGAGACCTATTGGCTTAGGAAGGCTACCTTTAGGCCTACTATTGAGCATCAATTTACAAGTATTTATGGCATAGATGAGGATATGAACCCAAACACCTTGAGTTTACCCAGAATAGGAGGCAAGATTTTTATCACTAAACGACCAAGATAAGAACTTTTCTGCATTTTGTGAATGAGTGTGTGTGTGTGTGTGTGTGTGTGTTTGTATACAGTAGATCTACTGTATATGTTAGTGTATGTATGCAGGAAAGTGTGTTTATGTAAGTGTTAAGTGTCTGGGATGTGATGTGTGTTTTTGTTTGTGTAGGTCTGAGTATTATTCTAGCTACTATACCTCCAAACTTTTAATTTGAATTAGGAAAGATCTTTCAGAAATGAAGGGTGAAAATCGGATAAGTTTTAAACCCTTGGATTCCATTTTAGTACGATATCTTTCACATTTCATTTAAATTTTATATTTTTTAGGATTCCAGGAAGTAGGTTTTGATATACTATAACAGTAATTAGTAAACATAGATATATAGCAGTAAGTTTTGGAATTGCACTCATAATGCCTTCACATTATGACATTGCGATGCACCTTCTTCAACTGGGGTTTCAGTTTTATAGAGTAAGTGACAG